>RJWM01005105.1:0-96226 GCA_004363535.1 Dasyprocta punctata | reverse complement strand
CGCGGCGTGCAGGATCGCGGGACCGATTGGCTGGGTCCCGTGCACAGCAAGGAAGGACAGCCTCCCGGGGTGTGCAGGTGGAGTCTCCTCCTTTACTGGGTGGGGGCGAAGGCCTCCCGGTCCCAGGGAGCTGTGCTGGGCACCGCGCGGGACGCGGACCCGACCCTGGTTCTGTCCGCAAGCTCGGCCCAACAGCTATTTTTTCTTTCCTTTTTGTATAGGGAACCGAACTCAAGACCTTACACTTGCCAGGCAGGTGCTGTGCTGCTGAATTACACCCCTAGCCTTTGTTACTGATTTCTGAGTGCTGACTTCGTACCCTGCTACACTGCTGAATTTGAATATTAGTTCTAGCAATTTTCGGCGGGGGGGGGGAGTTTTAGAGGTTTTTATGTAAAGGATCATGTCATCAGAAAATAGATAATTATTATCATTATTTTTGTGTTTTTGTTATCGGAAACTGAACTCAAGACCTTGAACTTGCCAGGCAGGCACTTACGCCACTGAGCTAAATCCCCAGCCCAGAAAATAGATAATTTAACTTTTTCCTCCCTATCCATATTTCTTTCTCTTACTTCTCTAGCTAATGTTTTGAGAACTATATTAAACAGAAGTGGTGATAGTGGACACCCTTGCCTTGTTCCTATTTTAGAGGGAAAGTACTCAACTTCTCTCTAATTAGTATGATGTTGGTCATTGGTTTTTCATAGATGTGTTTTATTGGGTAGTCATGAAGACCTTCTATTCCTATTTTCTTCAGTTTTTTTTATTATGAGTGAACATTGGATTTTGCCAAATGCTTTTCTGCATCTATTGAGACGACCGTGTGATTTTGTCCTTTGCTCTGTTTATGTGGTGTACTGCATTTATTGATTTATATATGCTGAGCCATGTCTAGATCCTTGGAATAAATCCTATTTGGCCATGATAGATGATGTTTTTAATGATTTGCTGCATTCTGTTTGTTGATATCTTAGTGAGGATTTTTGTTACTATGTTCATTAAAGAAATGTTTGTAGTTCTCTTGTATAGTTGGGTCTTTTTCTGCTTTTTGGAATGAGGATAATTCTTGCCTCCACAAATGACTTTGAGAGTACTGCTTCCCTTTTCATTTCATTAAACAGTTTGAGGAGTACTAGCATTACATCTTCTCCAAAGGTCTTTTAGAATATGGCAGTAAATCTATTGGGAACTAGGATTTTCTTAGTAGGTAGATTTTTATTATTACTTTTTATTAATTTCTCTGATACTGGTTTATTCAGGGTTGTTATATATTCTTGGCTCAGCTTTGCAAATTAATATGTATCTAGAAATTCATACATTTCCTCTGAATTTTCCATTTTATTAGATAATCTTAAACCTGAATTTATTAGGAAAAATTACTGGATATTGAGTCAAAGTAAAGAAAAGTTTTCTCAAAGAGGTCATCACATATGGACCTCAGAAAATCACAGATAAGGGATTTGCAAATGATAGTATCTGAGCTAGGAATTCAGACATGTGTAAGATATGTCAAATCATAGGTTCCCAGGTTGCAACCGATACCTCCCTTCTTAGATTGCAAGGTACTATTTGTGCACCAAATTTGATGTGGCAATGGCAGTTTTCACCCAAGAGATCTATCTGGTCAGGAATCTGTGATCCCCATGTTCAAGCTTGAGAGATCACAAGTGAGACTGTGACCAAGATTTGAGTTATTCAGTTCCCTCTTGTCCTGAGTTAAATCAGACCCTCTGCTCCTCCAAGACCATGCCACCATTGTGCACAAATATTCTTTACTATAAGTTAGCTTTGTTTTTTCTAGAATGTATTATAAATATAATAATGACAATAATAAATATGGATAACATAACCAGAAAACCAGAAATAAAATAGGCAAAATTCATGGAATGATAAAATGAGGTACACCTAGAATCTAGGGATCTTCCAAAGAAAAAAGAAGACTAGTTATATTAAAAACAAGACAAAGGGACAAAAAAGTTGATAACTTCTACAAAGAAAATTGTGCTTACTTGAGATTAACACTTACATATTTCTTTGGATGCATAATATATTTTATTAGGATCACCTAAAATGATGATGCAGAAATGTTTTCAGAATCACATGATGGAGAAAACAAATCCTCAATGTATTTATGAAAGAAAAAAGAGCTCAGAAGAAAATGCCATAAAAAGCTGTAAATATTTTAAGAAAACAAAAAAACGTGTGTGTGTGTGTGTATATATATATATATATATTTTTTTTTTTTTTTTTCAGTACTGAGGATTGAACTCACAACCTGTGCCTGTCAGGCAGGCACTTAAGCCACAGAACCAAACTCCCAGCCCTAGGTTTTCCAAGGCAGGATTGCACTATGTAGTTCAGACTGGCCTTGCTCACGTTGTAGCTCAAGCCGGCCTCGAACTCACAATGTTCCACCTACCTCAGCCTCCTGAGTGCTGGGATTAAAGGCATGTGCCACCATGCCCGGCAACATGTACATAATAAGTACCTGAGGAGGTGACTATTAATTGTAGAGATGTTTACAAAATTCAATGCATGATGTAGGTGAAATTGTCATGCTTGGATCTTAGATACAACAATAAAAAACATATACATATATATAAATATATATATGTATTTTCATTTTACTTTGTATATTAATTATGCTGATTTGTTTTCACATATATATGCATTATATATGCATGTGTGTATTCCATTTGATATAGCAATTTCTTATTCAAATATTTAATGTTCAGGAACAAAAAAGAATATGCAAGAATTTTGATCCACATGAACATTTTAATTAGTGACACAACCAGAAACTTCTCCTGAACTCAACAGAAATATATTTAATAGTATAATGTTACAGTTAAATATGTAATGAATGACTTTGTAATGCATTATTAATTAGAAAAAGTGCTAAATATTATACACAGTATAAATTAACTTGTATTAACATAAATATAAAGTAATATTGAAATATTACAGTAAAATATTTACAATTGCCTTATTTTAACTGTAATGCTTATGAGTTTTAGGCACGTTTTCCATGTTGAGGTCATCTAAAGTTTTCACAATAAATATGCATTAGTCTTGCTATACAAAAATAATTTGCATTTATAATAGATTATAGTTTGTTTCTACCTATGTTTCAGTTGTTATTTCATGTTGTAACTTTCAAACAAAGCCCTTTGAGACTCCAGTGTAATACAGCAGAATAATTTTGCAGCAGATCTTCACAGTGGTGAAATCTCACTAGATTTCTGTTTTATTGCTTCAATAGTTTAATGTCAACTATTTTTCATAAGAAAAATCTACTTTGGGTATTTCAATCATGATGTGAAAAAGGAAAAGCACATTTTGTCATGAAGGATAGGAAATAAATACTTGAATCTAATGAGATCATAAACGTTTTATCTTTTATTTCTCCTTTTTTATCTCTGGAAAAAGTGTCTAAATTTGCAATAGGAAGATTCAAGTAACAAATTTGATTGCAACTCATTTATTATAAAGTGAAATGTGAAACACATTATTTAAAGTAGGATAATATAGCGAAACCTCCCAGAAAAATAGAAATTTGGATTTAAAAATTTTAAGTTTTCCATTTAACAATCATGTGGTTTCAAAAGTATTATTTAGTGTATCAATATTCCAGACTATCTTACATAAAATAAGAATTATTATTTCTTCTTGATAGGTTAAGAATGAGGCTTAAATAAATCATGTATAAGGACTGATATATCATAAAACTGTAATTACTATTAGCTAATATTAGATTATTTTATTATTCAACTACAAAATGTATAATTTTGATGGTAATGCATTCTATGAAGAAAATAAAGCACAAAATAACACATAATGACCTGACTCTATGGGGTAGAGTATTTTGGATTGAGCATCCAGGAGGACTTTTAAGATGTCATTTGATAAATACATTAATTTCTGCTGCTCTATAGGATATTACCACAATTGTATGGACTTAAAATTATGTATTTATTGATTTGTTTGTCTATTTATTTGCAGTCTTTGTAGGCGAGACATCTAGGTAAGACTTTGATATATCCTCTGCTTGGAGTCTTGCCATTAGCCATTTATATATCTAGAACTCTAAGTGTTTTTCTAAGTTTATTTAGATTCTTAGCGGAACTCAGTTCTTTTGGCATGAAACTGAGTTCTCTATTTTCCTTCTAGACATCTGCAGGGCGTATTTTTCTGCGTCTGTAAAGCACATACTGTCGCCATTAATGTGGTCCTATCACAACACATACCTTTAATTCTTAAACTTCAACGTGAAAATGTCTTTGCAATGTGTGAAAAATGAGATTTATGTAATTTAAAAGAATCATCGAAATGGCACTCCCACTGTATTTAGGTGATACTAGTATTCAAGGAGAAGGAATTATACAAAGTTTGTCCACAGTGGAGCAGGAATTTGGTGCCAAACTGCTTACTGTATAGAGAGACTAAAATGACGAATGGGAGTCAGCTTTGAAAGTTCACAGGTAGTTAATTTTAGACAGATCAAAGATAGAGTGATGCCATGGCCACAGAATTGAATATCATTTTGTGCCCATGCAATGACCTAAATTTATTATTGTTGATTTATATTTTTTATGCCTTGAATCTTAAGGAGTGAATCACTTCTTCAGTTTGGCATTGCTCTCTTAATTTGTGGCAAGTTTTTTAGGGATTTTCGTATACAATGAGTCACTGAGTATTCCTGTAAAAATACCATTATATCAGCAATTAACTAAGATTTTCTGTAAACAAACAAAGAAAAGAACAGAGACAGAGAAGTCAGAGATATAGAGACTGAAGGAGAGAAAAATCCTTCTTAGATCCATCTTCTTAGATGACATTATGTACAAATTTAATTTAGGCATTGATCCAGACTGATGGCAATGAAGAATTATAAAAACAGGGATACACTAAACTGCAAGAGTAGATGAAAGGTGTGCAAGTCCCATTTGTTTGCCCAAGCACTGAGAATTAACTAGAACCCACAATTCTAGACAAAATCAGAGAAAACAGATTGGCTAAAGAATCATATTTGGCATTAATTCAACAATTACAAGTCAGGATAATGTAAAAATCTGCTTTGGAAGAGTTGAGGGACTTGAGTTTGAATCACTTTATTTCACCAGAATTTAAATATTTTTGTACCTAAGTAAGTATGCTCATATCAAATAACAAATACGTCTACATTGTAATCGGCAATATTAATAGAAACTAAGATATATGACCAATGTTTGCAACTTGCTAATTTACTTGTATAATTATTTTATTTAATTCTATGATAGTAAAAATTTATTTGTATGATACATATATCATAGACATCTAGAAAATCTTTTTACTGGTTCAATTTCAGCACATTTTTAATGAAATCACTTACAGCAATAGCCTATCTGTAAGCCTTCTACTCATATCCATTAAGCAACATTTAAGAGAAGACAAATATGCATATAGAACTGAACTGAATTTTAAGATAGGTAGGTGTTTTCTAAGAACTTTTAGCTTAACACCGAAGGCACATGAATCTATAGATACTTTTTCTTTTTTACTTATAAGTAAGGAAATATTTTCTAGGTCTAATATTTCCTAAAATTTAAGGTTGATGGTAATGTTTATTATCCTTGAGGTGATTGTAGAGTTTCTTCCTTAAATTGCAGGTCAAGTTAATGAGTGTAGTTCTCAGTGTGTTTTCCAAACAAGGCTGCAGAATTCTCCTAACTAAAACCTGATGCTGTATTAGATAAAACTACTGTAAACGTGAAATTAAATTTTCGAGGAAAATTTTCAATAAAGAATCTTGATGTAGCTTTTTCCTGCTTATAGTATTTATGTTGAAATCCTCATATGGAACAAATTCCATATTTAACTTCTTTCCTCTTTCACTCTTTCCTTTCTCCTTTGTTTTTTGTTCCTGAAAGTTAATTTCTAATGTTTGAAGTGGGGAAATGATCCCGGGAATCTGTTTCACCTTTAGAAGAAATACTCATTGCTCTTTGCCATAGTTGCCCCATTGTCTCCATACATTTTCCCAGTTTCTAAATTGAGGTATGAGTTTCATTCCAATGCAGGAGTCATTTTATGACCTGAGACAAAAATAGGCCAAGAATTGAAACATAATTTTGCATAATACAGTTCTGTAAGCCTTATTAATCATCTATTGTCCAATCTGTCACCAGCCACTACACACACATGCACACACCCATGCACACAAATAAGATATTTGGGAGGCTGACTGTAAATGTGAATTTTGTGGTAGAGTTGTGTTTTCTTTTTATTGTATTTATTACTATTTTAGAGAATATTTTGCAACCAATATATATAGTTATACTGGTCATTGTGCAAATACAAATGAACTCTTTTGAGGAGATTACATTATAAATTATAATTGACTTAAGTCCAAATTTATTGAAACCACCAAGAAACAAAGACCATTACAAACGTTACATGTGGGTCAGTTCTCTCAGGAAGGTGGGAGCATGTAATTCTTCCAATGACAAGACTCTGCCTTTCTCCAGGGAGCAGACATTCTCATGATCTTACCCCAGGTGGGATTAAAAGAAAGGAAGAAAATGAATTCCAACTCTCACATGTTTTAAAAATTCAAAGAATATGCCTATATTATTCTACTTATGAAAGTTATCCAGACTGTCAATTTTGTGACTTTAATATACTCAGTATTTCAAGAAAATGCTTCATGGGTCTGGCACCTGAAAATACTGATTTCTTGAATTTGTCTCAGTGCTGTGTTCCGAAATCATAATCACAACAATTTCAAGCAAATAGTTGTACTGACAGATAGGTTCGCTGCACTTTAAATTTACAAAAATGTTTCTGAGTAGGTAAATATTATTGTCCATTGCTACTGACAATTTGAATCTAATGATGAATTTGAGATGACTTATGAAAATGCCTCTGTGTTTTGCAAACTCTTCCATAGCTTATAAAAATTTAACTCTTATGATGCTGTTCACCTGAACTGCTAACTATGGAACAGTATATCAAAAATAAAACATTAGAGAAATACAGGATCTTCAAAATTATTATCCACAGTTACTGAAGATATTTTCTAATATATCTTATAGTTAACTTTCATCCTGGCTGCACCTTATTTTGTCTGCTTCTCTCATGTATAGCTTCTAACTATATAAAGTTATTCCTCACTCTGATACTCACACTAGGGAATGTCCTAGTTTATATTTGCTTCATGATCCCAAGTGGGACCATTTTGTCTTTTTCTTGTTGGTCTTATTATTGTTTTTCATTTCACCTTATTTTGCATATTTATGTATAATGATTTGTTTTCCCATTTGCACTTATACTTCACGTAATAGAATACGATTTGGTTTTGTGCTCTTCAGTGATAACTTGGATCAGTAACAAGAATGTCAACGATGTAGTATTTATTTATGGAGGCAACTAAAAGGTTTCAATGTGTATCATAGTCAAATCTTTGTATCAGGAAGGTTAGAAAAATATCTTACTTAAATTTGGAGCAAAATATTTATTTTGAGACTATATTGTTTTATTGCATTTTATAGACACTTACAGCCTTACTATTTGTATACTTTCTTTGAATAACATTTGGTACCTTCATATAATTCAAATATATTATCTAAATAGATTTTCAAATATACAGTTACAGATTTTAATACACTATGTGTTACCTTAATAAAACAGTACATTTTTATAAATACATTGATAGACAATTAACAGACTAGAAATCACTGAGCTTTGTTGTTGTTTAATTTGTTGACCTCAGCATGTAATTGCTAAGTCCTTGCATGCTTAAGTGATATGTATGAATCACATATAGGTATTTTATAAAGGACCATGAACAAGTATACAACAGAGAGTGTATAATACTATCTTATTCCTTTATGTAAGTTTTAAATTCATGTGAAATATTACAAAGGACTTTTGGATAGACAGAAATGAAATTCAGTGGCATTACTTCATAACATATGCCACATAAAACAGCTCCTTTTTATTTTCTTTTTATTTAAAAGTCAAACAAAATAAAGTGAAAAAGAGCTCTTCAAAATAGTATATCTTCTTTATACATGGACTTCTTTATATGGACAATTAATAAATTGTAATTACTTATCAACCTTATGTAGGTTTTAAAAGACCATGTAAAATGAAATAAAATCAGACATTCAGAATTTTATCCACAGTTAAGTACAGATATGGCAAATGCAAAAAACATAGCAAGATATAAGACAAGGTTTTAGATGAAAAGAAAAAAATCTAGATTTACACGTTTCACCCCAATAGCAAAAGAGTTCTTTTTGCCAAGGTTAGCTGACACAAGCAAAACCAAAGTGCAATAGCCATAAATCTGCCTTGAAAAAGATCTATTGTCTCTTTGAACTGTTACACTATATTCTAGCAGACTTTTCAAAACTGAATATTTCAGGGAACCTGAACATGCATGTTAAGCTTATATTTCTTTTCTTTATTGTTCACACATACTAAAATACAAACATATTAGGCCATGAAAACAGTTTTTCAATGACTAAGTCTTATTTCGCATTCTGCAAACACTGAAATTTCCTACACAATTTTTTACCGTATATTTTCTTACAAGACAGAAGTATTTTACTAAGCAAATGACATAACATATATCATTTATCAGTTTTACAATATTAAATCATTTTATCTTAGCCATTATGTTTTTTATATTTGGGAGGCCATGGTTTACACATTAAGTTCTCCCAAATTAAGGGTATTCTCTGAAAGTTGCTGTCTTTTTTGAGAAATACAGCTAAGGAAATGTATCTTAAATGACCATGCATCAATCTATCAAAGTAGGCCTTTCCTAGAAATAGTCTGTTGCTTGTCAAATATTAAAATCTTTGTGAGCAAATAATGAATAGAGAGTATGAAAAAAGAAACAAAAGATATCAAATAATCACTCATTACAATCTGAATCAATTAAATCACTTAAGATAATAAATCTTCATAATGATTAAAAAGAAAAACTTGAAGCCAGGTGTGTTGGTTAACACCCATAATCCCAGCATTCAGGAGGCTGAGGGAGGAGGATCCTTCCAAATTCAAGACCAGCTTGGGCTACACAATAGGCTCAAGCCAACCTGAATTGCATAGCGAAACCCTATCTCAAAAAGACAAAAAACCAAAAGAAAAAGAAAAACTTGAAACACTTGAAAAAGTACAAACACCACTTGTATGCATCTACCTCTATTAAAATTAGGTAATCAGATCCACTTATAGTGGTCAAGGGAGTAAGCACGGTGACAGGGAATAGGCAGGAAACAACCAACTGGACTGACATTGTTTTACTCATCAGCTTGAATTAAACTTTAATGAATAATTTTCTGACTGAAAAATGAACTGGAGTTGGACTTCATTGTGGTGGTGGTGGTACTGGGGTTTGAACCCAGGGTCTTTTCAGCTATTTATTTATTTATACTTTTGAACAGAGCTTTTCTAAGTTGCCCAGAATAGGCCTCACCTTGCTGTCCTGCTCAGCCTCCTAGATTGCTGGGGTTACAGGCATGGACCACTAAGACCAACTACCGTTTGGATTTTCTACAATGCAGCAGGACACAGTTTCGTTCAAATCAAATAGAAGAATGTCTTTCCTAAGACACGCAGAGTGAAAGGACCTATATTTTCGTAGTTAAAATGTTCTATTATCAGTCTTTTGAAAAAGAGTTCACACTTCAGTGCTAGTTAAAGGAAATCTGGATTGTACCTGATAATGTGATAAGTGCTAACAAATAAATTGATTAATCACAGAATGTACGGCAATTAATGCTGCTTGAAATACAGAGAATTGTTTTGTAAATAAGGTGATAAGTCAGCTGAGAACTAACTAATAAACAATATCATGTCAGAAGGTGTGGGGAAATATTCTAAACATGAGAAAGAATTATAGTACTTTTTCTAATCATCACAACCACTCTGTTAGATATTTATCACCCCCATTCTGTAAATCAATATTTTGGGGCTCCAAGTCTGATACCAGTTTTTGTTTTAGTTAAGGATAAAATGAGATCGTAATACAAGTGCTTTTTATTCCAGTTCTAACCTTGACACTTCTTCTGACTGTCACAGTAATAACTATGCACTGACAAGTGTCAATAGTTATAAAATGTAGAAGAGAGATGTAGTATACATTGATTTCCACGGAAATGGAGGAGCTGTAAACAAGTAATGCAACATTAGAAAACTTTGCTGTAAAATAGGTAAAAGTTTCTGGGCTCTATGAAAACTGGTAATGACAATATTTAGATATTGATAGTGGCATTGAATTTACATTGAAAATGTTCGAAATGGAAAAATAGACATTACACATATTTTACTACAAAAATTCAAAATATGTAAGTTTTCTACTAAATACAAATTAATATGTTTTATTCAAAAAGAGGATCGTTAAAGAATTTTGTTTTCAAATGAAGATAAAATATTTGTTAAATGGAGTAACATTTGGAATCAGAAGTGGACAGGTCAATCTGAAAAGATAGACATGGAACTGATGATGATAGACTTTGAGGTTTGAATGTGAGCTGTAGTCTTCTGTCTTGGTTACTTTTCCCTCGTTGCTGGGCCAAAACACCTGACACCCAAAATTAGCAAAGGAAAGGTTTATTTAGCTTACAGTTTTTGGAGGTTTCAGCCCATAATTAGCTGGTTCCAAGGCAGGGTGGCATGGCACTGAGACAGCACTTCAAGGCAGCAGCCAGAGCAAAAAGCAGCCAGAGTAAAAGGGGCAAGAGCAAGCCTCTTTTTCTCCCTCATATTGTACGCAGGATCCCCTGCCCCAGGGCAGGTGTAGCATTCACAAATCAATCTCCTTGCCTTCCTTTGCACAGGATGAGGATATTTACAAAGTAAGAACCCTGGCTCCTTGCTGAGTCTCTCAGTTAAACTTCTAAACTTCTCAAGTTGACACAATGTATCAACCATAACAGCTTCCCTGAGAAGACAACAAAGACTCTCAGAATGGAGAGTTAAGGGCCCGGAGTTTGGTTCAGTGGTTTAAGTCCCTGTCTGGCAGGCATGAGGTTGCCAGTTTGATCCCTGGTGCCAAAAAAAAAAAAAAAAAAAAAAAAAAAAAAAAGAAAGAATGGAGAGTTACACCAATAGTCCTGTGTTATAAGAATGAAAAGTCTTCTAAGAAGAACAATAACGGAAAAATGTCAATGGGCATAATGAAATATTGAAGGTCTTTCAGAATCATCCATTTCACATAAGAATTAATTTAGATCCAGATAAGGAAAAGCAAGAAAGAAAGAGCTAAGTCTGCTGTAAGCTGAGTTCTTTAATAGGAAATACAAGTTTGGATTTATTGATAATATATAAATATGTGAACTAGCACAGTTCACATATTAGGAATATTAGAAAGGTTGTATTAAATTATTAAGTATTTAAAATTTTGTATGAGCCGGGCGTGGTGGCGCACGCCTTTAATCCCAGCACTCGGGAGGCTGAGGTAGGCGGAGCGTTGTGAGTTCGAGGCCGGCCTGGGCTACAACGTGAGCCCAAGGCCGGCCTGAGCTACATAGTGCGACCCTGCTTCAAAAAACCAGGGCCGGGAGTTTGGCTCAGCAGCTTAAGTGCCTGTCTTGCAGGCGCGAGGCTGTGAGTTCAATCCCTGGTGCCGCAAAAAAAAAAAAAATAAATAAAAAAAAAATTAAAAAAAATTAAATTTTGTATGAATAGAGAGATATGACAAATACCTTATGTAAGTAATTTTGAGTGAAACAAAATAAAATTATAAAAATTCATTTTGAAAATTTGAACTGGAATGGAGAGATGTCCTTTACTAAGGAAAGGGCTTGGAGCAAATTCTGTTTCATTAGAATAATGAAAGGAAATATTTCCAACCCAAGATCATATATGCATTTTATGAACAAGAAATTCTCATCCTTCTTCACCATAATTCTGGATTGCTTGTCTTAACTCTGGTTGTTGAATTCTATTCTAGGTGCACATACCTATTTTTATGCTTAGATTTTCTTCTCTGTGAACATGTTAGTGTCTATTGTTCAAATTAATTGCACTCAGATTACTATGCATGCTCTCACCATCAGTTCTGCTTATTCTGTATCCATCTCTAACTGCCAGGATCTCTCTCTACTGTGTGATGAGTGCCTGTGTATGGAACACATCCAGGTTTTCCATTTGAAAGATATCATGCCTAACCAGGGGCAAATGGTTTGCATGGCTCTATATGTACTCCTTTGCTATGTACTGCTCTCCTAAAATTAAACTGTACTGAAAAAATGTGCTGAAATTATAATAGCATGGCACTGTGATAAATATTTTGTTGTCTTTGGCTTCATGTAATTAAAAAAATCAGATTCACAAAAAATTAAAGTAAAATCTTGCAATAAAACACTTCCTTGACATTTCTTCTGAAAGTGTCCATATCTTCTATTATTCTTCAGTTATTTTCAAAGAAAGTGAAATTATATAGACAGAAAATTCATAGCACACTTTATCACTAACTAGTTACTTCAGAGTTGTCAGTTCAGTTCTTTGAAATAAGAATAATTCTCATGTAATTGAATTCACACAGAAATTGTGACATTTCTAAGACAGATTATTAAACACAGCTTACAGATTCGCAATAAAGACCTGAACTGGACCTAATTTGCTTCTGTTTGAAGAGTTTAAACTCACTAATCAGGGCTGGGGATTTAGCTCAGTGGCATAAGCACCTGCCTGGCAAGCACGAGGTCCTGAGTTTGAACCCTAGTACCACTCCCAACATAAATAAATAAGTAAATAAATAAATAAATAAACTCACTAATCATGTCAAATAATCAAATGATGGGACTCTGCCACAAAGAAAAATCCCAAGAGAAAGTTCTTTTATGTAGAATATATATATATATATATATATATATATATATATATATATATATATATCTTTCCATATACATATTTCCAATGAAATAGGGACTTCTATGTTTGCCAGTAGTATGATTCCACTAATTTTTTGTTGACTACTGGACTGAGTTCCTTGTTGGAATACAGTGCAAATTATAAGTGTATATATATTAAACATGCCTTTGCTAAAACCATCAAGTACAAGAGCAAAACTAACATACCAAACAAAGCAGAGGGATTCTTTGATATATCAACAAACACCTTTAGTTGTGGCATCTCCTATGATGTATGGCTAAAAATATATAATAAAAATTGTATAATTGGAATCCAATAAATGTACCATAGCAATGTTTACCAAAAATGTAGCCGTTCCCAGAGGAAGAGATAGTTATGGTACCTACTAGCTCCGGTCTTGCCTGACAGAAGCAGTAGTAGAATAGAAAGGACAGAAGTTTTCAGGAAAAATGATGATAGCCACTGTTACTAATGATGTCTGTCACACTGGACAGAGGTGACCATTGGAAGTGGAAATGTGGAGGGAAATAGTATAAATTGATCTGCCCAGGAACTGGCACTAAGGATTGGGAAGGAAAAATATGCACCATGTCAGGGGAAGAAAACAAGATATATTTATGAATGTATGGGACATTCTATGACTGATGAATTTACGTAAGGAAATTCAAGTTTAAATTTTTACTTTAATGAATTAGTGGAGCAAACTTAGAAAAGGGTACAATATACCATCTCACCAGGAAACAAATACTTTCCAAATTCACACTTCATACTAATTGGGGCATATTTTACAGGTGTTTCATAAAAAGAGTTAGCAGAAGAGTCATTGTGTTCTTGGTCATACCAATCATTGCCCATCTGAAGTAGTTCTAGTGGAGTTTCTCTCACATGACTAACAGCAGCAGGACTCTGATGAGTTTCCGGTGTCATAGATGCATGACCTGGATTTCTGTTTTCTGCTTAAAAATTAACTGACAAGGAACTGAGTGAGTCAGTGCTGCTATAAGGAAATGCCTAATGCCATTTGCCTTTATGGTGCTTTAAATTCCATTAACCAGGATCCTTTGAGATATGACTCACGATGCTGTTTTTCTTTAACATATATTTGTAAAAGCAAGGCAGGATGTCTTGTTTCCTTGTTAACTGGTGAGTAATGCAAAGAATCCCATTAGAATTATAAAGTAACTCACTCCTCAGTTATAATGCATCACTCTACAAGTTATCATGAGAAGAAATGCCAAAGTGGTGCAAGCAAAAACATGCCCAGTAAGAGAAGCTTAACAATTATGGTTAATTCATGAGATATTATTAATACATTAATATAACATATTATGTCAATAACTAACATATTACTTATGAATATTCATTATGCTATTTTACTTTCACTATTAATATTTGTGGAAAATTTAAATAGAGGTCAAAGGTAAAAAGAAATATTTGTAATATTAGTATCTGTTGTTAGCATCTTGATCACAATCATTTCTGGCTTATCCACAAGTTACAATTTCATCAAAAGGTGGTTTAGGAAATTTATTATTTCACTTCTGCATTCAGTGCTAGAAAATAAAACTCAGTGGCTTACAGTATGGTATGATCCATGGTATTTGCTAATCAGGATAGATAATCTCTAAATACAAGCAACCAACATGCTTTGCTAGTAAACAACTGTGTATCAGTAAGCATTATAATGACATAAACACGAACTATACTGATAATACTTATGAATATTCTTAGGAATAAATTCTAATCATTTTCTGTTTTATTTATTTTCTACTATTGAAAAGAATATAATGTTTGAGAACATTGGTTTATCATTCATCAGGCAGGGATACTGATTATGCGTATCAACAATTGATGTAATTTGGACATGTTACTTAAATGTTTATTTTGCTAATTTTATTCATCCCATAGAATAATGGAATTGATGCAGATATCACAGGAAAGCTGTAAGAAATCAGATAGATTCATGTGTGAGTCTGGGGCTAACATCTTCAATTTTAAGAGACTTGAGTGTTTCTCCCTAGGACCATGGGCACATTAAAAATGCTATTTTAAAAGCTTTATAGGAAGTCCCTCTAAAAGCAATACTACACACACACACACACACACACACACACACATGCACAAGCACATGCACTAAAATATGTAGACAGTTGGAGAAGGTAAAAGGAGCTCTATTTTCAGATTAAAAAAAACAATCTGCACAGAGAATTCAAAACAATCAACAATAATCTTCTGAAATATAAAAAAGCTGTAAGATAGACCAGTATGCAAAAACAAAATTACCCATGTACCATTAAAAATACATGGATTTTAATGTTATATAAGGTCATGCCTTCTTTTTATTTAAATCCTTCAGGTTATGTAATATTAAAATAATTGCAAAAGGCTAACGGTAGAAATCTAGTAGTTCAGTTACTTACAGCAAAAGAAAAAACTTATTTTGCAATGTTTTTCCTATAGCTATTATTGATTCATATTCTAAATATATTGCTCTTACTATACGTCATTTTTATTTTTTACATGGTGGCTTAACTTTTCTAATTTTATTATTGAAGTGAATTTTATGTAACATAAGATTACCCATTTTCAAATGTTCAGTGTAGTGCAATTTAGTGCACTCATGGTGTGCAACTAATGTCTCCATGTAGATCCAAAACATTTTCAACCTAATATTTATTATGCTTTCAAATCCCATTCTACACTTAGTCTAACTTTTAGCAGCAGCTAACATTGCTTCCATCTCTAAATATTTATTAAATTTAAGTACTTAATGGAAAAAATGTAGGAATACTATGTATGATTGCTGTAGTTTGGATCTAGAATATCAAGCAAAAGTCATCTATGTGTTAAAGGCTTGGTCTCCAACTGGGTGTTATTGGGAGGTGGTGGAAATTTTAACAGGCAGATCTTAGAGATCTTCAGGACATTGTGGGCGTGCTAAGGATTGAGAGTTCTGATCTCTTAACATTTCTCTATTTCCTGGACATGAGGAGAGCAATTTTCCTCTGCCAAGTGCTCTTGCCAGTATCATGATATGCTGCCACAGGCCCAAAACAAAGGGGCTAACAAATCATGAATTGAAACCTCTAAAATAAATAGCCAAGATACACTTTTCTCTTTGTAAGTTGATTATCTCACATATATGCTATAGAAACAGAAGCCTGACTCATACAGTGACATTTAGTTTCTGGTGTCTGTCAGTTAGCATGGTGGTTTTGAGGTACATCCAGTTGTGCAATGGGTCAGTAGTACATTCTTCTCTATGGGTAGATTATATTTTGTTGGCTTTAAATGTAAAGTTTTTTGATTCATTCATTAATGGATGTTTCAATGGTTTTCCTTTCATGACTGTAGGGAATAGTGCTATTTTGAACATTTAAGTACAAGTATTAATTTATGTATTTTTAAAAAGTACTGTGAATATGTACATAGTAGTAGAATTGCTGTAACATACAGTAATTCCAGGTTTAAAACTATTATCTTTGATAATATTAAAAACACATAATATGAAACATATTAACCATTTCAGAATTTATTATTAATAACTATTAGACCATGTTGTGTATTACATCTCTGAAAACCTGAAGCTCTAAACACTTTGAAAAACAAGTCTGATTTCCCCTTTAGCTCAAGCCATTGGCAATACTATTTTTCAGAATTTTGCATAAATTCGAATATTTTTGATGCTACATGTAAATAGAATTGCATAATATTTTTCTTTGTGATTGTGACTGATTATTTCACTTAGCATGATGTCTTTAAGGTCCATGAATTTAGAGTCATATGACAGGCTTCCTTATTTTCATAAGGTGGAAGATACTCCATTGTATTTATGCCAACAGGCTTTTCTATCCATTCATCAGTGCATGTTCATTCAGGTAACTTCTATCTCGTGGCTCTTTGAGAATAATCATGCAATGAACATTCTAGTAAAGTTGTATGTCTAAGATCATATTTTCAACTTCTTGGACATTTAACAAGTGAGAACATGGCATAGTGAATGTTTAAAATTTTAAAAATTCATTGCAGCAAAGCACACATTGATATTATTCCCCTCAAAATATCCCATATCACTTTCAACACACTTATTCTTGCAACTTGCTCAAGCCATTCTGGACGTCCTCTTTCAGGAGAGTCTTTATGAGGTCTGATCAAAATTCAGTGAGTGCTGCTTCCTAGTGCCATCCAAGTGATAACATAATGTGTTCTCATCTGCCTTTCCACCATATGGGGCACACAGTGACTTCTGGTTCTTCCAAACACTCAAAATGATGAACATGAAAGTTAAATGTTTTTTGATTAATCCAGGATATCTAAGCAACTATGACAGAACATTAAAAGATCTTCACACAGTAAAAATCCCCAAACTGCTTTAGAATGTGACAAGAACAATCCAATAGGTGATTTGTAAGTAAAGGCCAATATTTTGAGGAGAAGCAATGATCATATGTCTTTTGCTCTAATAAAAATTTTTGAAATTTAAACATCTATATATTTCTATCACATCTCACATGTTCCAAAATGTGTTTGTTGAATCATGTGGTAATACTTTTTTAACTGATTATGGAATTTTTATGCTCTATTTTCTTATAGATGCACAATTGTTTAAATTTTTCTTGTTTTTTTAAACAAAATAAATAATTTAAACAATGATACAAAATTTCAAAACATGATAGTAGGAAAGTAACTTTGGTTAATATATTGTATATTGTTATCTTCAAAGTAGGTACGCAGATTATAAGATATAGACGTGAAAAATTGATCAAACAATATAAGCACAAAACGTACTTTTCAATGAATTAGTACAAATTAGCATTTGTCAGCTGTTGATGTATTGATGATAGTCATTCTTTGGGGTGAGATGGAATCTCAATGATGTTTTAATTTGCATCTCTTGAATGACCAGTGATGTTGAGCATTTCTTCATATATTTATTGGTTCTTTGTGTTTCTTCATCTGAGAAGTGGATATTCATCTTGGAATCCTATTTTTGAATGAGTTCTTTGAATTTAGGGGGTCTGATATTTTCCAGTTCTTTTCATAACAATCTTAATTGTCTTGCATATTTATTTTTTTATTCATTTATTTTTCCCTTCCTTTTTTCTCCTTTTCCCCATCACAGATTCTCTTTCATTTTGAACATTGTTCCCATTTCATGATATCTTTTGTACATTTCAGATCTTATTTACACTTTCAGCTCATTACACGAGTGAGACAACATGATATTTACACATGTGAGTCTTATTTATTTCACTTATCAGTATGATCTCAAGTGGCATCCATTTACCTATAAAAGACTCAAATTTATCCTTCTTTATAGATGAATAGTACTCTATTGTATAAAAATGCCACACCTTTTTTCATCCATTCCTTGATTGATGAGCATTTGTATTGTTTTCAAAATTTAGCTATTACAAATTATGCTACTATAAACATAGGTACACATACATTGCTGTGGTATGAAGTCTTTAATTCTTCTGGGAAAATATCCAGAAAAGGAATAGTTCAATCCAATGGGACCTAGTTTTTAGAGGAATTCCCACACTGATTTCTGCAGTGGCTGTGCCAGTCTACACTCACACAAACAGTGGAGAAAAGTTGCTTTTCCCCCTTATCCCTGCCAGCATTTGTCAGCGGTTGATGTATTGATGATAGTCATTCTTTGGGGTGAGATGGAATCTCAACGATGTTTTAATTTGCATCTCTTGAATGACCAGTGATGTTGAGTATTTCTTTATATATTTATTTGTTCTTTGTGTTTCTTCATCTGAGAAGTGGATATTCATCTTGGAATCCCATTTTTGCATGAGTTCTTTGAATTTAGGGTGTCTGATATTTTCCAGTTCTTTTCATGTTCTAGATATAAATCCTTTGTCTGAGGGACAATTAGCTAATTTTTTTCCCCACTCTGTGGGTTATCTTTTCACTCTGTTGGTGATTTATTTTGTTGTGAAAAAGCTTTTTAGTAAGGTGAAATTCCAGCTGTTGACTCTGGAGGGTTTCTCACACAGTTTGGGTTTTGTTCATGAACTCTCTGCCTACACCAATGTCTTCAAGATTTCTATCTGCTTTCTCTTCCAGTAGATTGAGTGTTTCTGTTTTAATACTTAGACCTTTCATACATTTGACTTTAGTTTAATGCGTGGTGATAGACATGGGTCTAGTTTTAGTCTTCAGAATGTAGAAAGCAGGTTTTTCTAGCACTATTTATTGAAGAGACTATCTTTCATCCAGTGAACATGCTTAGATCCTTTGTTAATAATAAGGTGGCTAAGTGTGTTTGGAGTTGAAGCTATATCTTTTAATTTGTTCTACTAATCCTCAGGTCTGATTTTTTCACCAGTGCCATGCTGAATTTATCACAGTAGTTTTCTGGTATAATTTTAAGTCAGGGATTGTGATGTCTCCTGCCTTGCCTTTGACCAAGAACTGTTTTGGCTGTTCTAGAGCTCTTCTGTTTCCATTTAGTTTTAGGAATGTTTTCTCTAGTTTGTGAGGTATGCTAATGGTGTTTTGATTGGGACTGCATTAAATATGGATAACAATTTTGGGAATATGGCCATTTTCACTATGTCATTTCTTCCTATCCATGAGCAACAGATATATTTCCATTTTCTGATATCCTCTTTGATCTCTTTTTAAAAAGTAGTGTAATTTTTCAATACCTAGATCTTTTACTTCCTTTGTTAGATCCATTTTCAAGTATTTCATTTTATGGATGCTATTTTGAAGGGTGTGGTTTCCTTATTTCTTTCTCAGTGAGTTTGTTGTTCGTGTACAAGAATGTTACTGTTTTTTGAGGGTCAACTTTGTATCCAGCTTCACTACTGAATTTGTTTATTAAATTTGGAAGTCTTTTTTAGAGTTTTGGGGATCTTCTATGAAGAGTATGATGCCATTTTCAAATAATGATAATTATCTTCTTCCTTTCCTATCCTTATTCCTTTTATTTCTCTCTCCTATCTAATTGCTCTGGCTGTTTCAGAACTATGTTGAATAGGAGTGGTGATAGTGGATGTCCTTGTCTTGTTTCTGATTTTAGAGTGAAAGCTTTCAAGTTTTATCCAATTAGCATGATGTTGGCTGTTGGTTTGTCATAGATGGCTTTTATCAGATTGAAGTAAAGACCATCTATTCTGATTTTCCGTAAGGTTTTTTATCATAAATGAGTTTTGTACTTTGTCAAATGCTTTTTCTGTAGAAGCACAATTTTAAATCTCCATCAACAACGCAGAAATGTTATAATTCCTGCACAACTCAACCGATGTTCAGAATTTTCTGTGGTTATTGTACATTTTTATACTGAGCATCCTAAGATGAACTTGGTGATCTTTCATTGTAACTTTGGTTTTAATTTCCCTGATGATTAATGATGTTCAGCATTTTTTCATATTTTTATTTGTCACTCATTTTATTTGAAAGCATATCTATTGAAGTTAATGCCCATTTATAAATTTTTGTTGCCATTTTTACATTTTGGGGGTTTTTGTATACTATATACCATTAACTGCTCCTCATATTCTTCATTGCAGTTCTTTCCTCTTATTCTGTAGATTACTGTTTCATTACGTTCAATTATTCCCTTGCTGTGCAAATGCTTTTAAGTTTGATGTGGTACTGGTTATTTTGCTTTTTTTGTTTGTGGTTTGGGCACAGTTTCCAAGTGAGATGTCTCAATACATTATCTTCATTTTTTTAATATGCACTAGAAATTGTATAGTTTCAGAGTTTGCTTTCAGATCTTTAACTCATCTTGAATTAAATTTCATATTTGGTATAATGTAAACATCCAATTTTATATTTTGTATGTGGATATTCAGTATTTCCAACACAATTTGTTGAGAACATCTTTTCTCCATTGTGTCGCCTTGAAACTAATTTATTGTTGTGCTCTCTGTTTTGTTCCACTACTCTATACGTGTTTCTTCATGACAATACCATATTATTCTGATTACTATGAATTTGTATTATGGTTTGAATCCAAGAAATGTGGAACATGTATTTTTCATTTTCAATGTAAGTTTTGTTCCTGAGAGTCTATAGAGATTCAATAACAAAGTTAATTTTTTTTCATTACTGTCAAAACAAATTTTCAATTTCCATAGGAATTTTTTGAATCCATAGATTACCATAGATAACACTGACTTTTTAACATTATTTTCTGGATTATGAACTCACAATATATTTATATTTGCATCTTAAATTTTTTCAACATGATTTTGGAGTCTCACTATACAAGGGGTAATCAAGAAACCAGTGAATGCTTACATTTAAAATATTATTACCTGGGGCTGGAGATTTAGCTCAGTGGCACAAGTACCTGCCTGGCAAGCACAAGGTTGTGAGTTCAATTCCTGGTACAAAAAACAAACAAAAAATTACTTTATTAAGACACTCATTGTCATTAATTTTCCTCAAAATACCTCCTCTCACTTATTCCATGATTCTTGTCAGCAGTTTTGTAAGTCCTTTTTCTTGTGCACATTCACGAGGTATGATCAAAATTATGGTGAATTCTGCTGCTGAGTACCATCTACTGGAAAGCGCAGTTTATTGAAACATTACAGCTTGTTCTCATATGCGGCATACTGTGACTTCTGACTCTTCCCTGATGTCAAAGTGATTATGAAAAGTAAGCATTTTTGAATCAATTCAGTACATCAAGAGAGCATAATGGCACAACTAACTATATAAGAAAGGATTTCCAGAACTGCTGTAGAAAGTCTAAAGGCCAGCAGTGGCGGCATGCAACTGTAATCGCAATATTTTTTTTCCCTTTATTTGTGATTCCAGAGGCTGAACCCAGGTATTTATAGGTGCTAAGCAAGTGCTCTACCACAGAACTGCCACAGAAGCATCATTTGTTTTGTTTTCTTAGTTTTTGTTTTGTTTTGTTTTATTTTATTTTATTTTGTTTTCCTTTGTGAGATGAGGTCTTCCCAAATTGCATAGTCAGACAGTCCTCTTGCCTCAGCCTCCATGTAGCAAACATTAGTGTTGTATGCACCATGCCCAGCTAATATTTTCTGTCTTATGATACTATTACAAATGTTTGATAGTTCCTTAATTTCCATTTTGAGTTATTCATTAATTTATAAGAATGTAACAGATGTTTGTATATTTATTTCATATACCATAAATTTACTGAATTAATTTTTAGTTCTAACAGGATTGTGTGTGTGTGTGTGTGTGTGCATGCGCAAGTATGTGTTTATGTGACTCTTTCAGGGTTTTCTATGAATAAAATCATGGCTTCTGTAGTACAAAAAGATATAAATTTAAAACATTTTTCTTATTTAATAGTTTTTGCTACAATTTCCACTGCTTTGTAGAGCAGACCTGTCTGATTGTACTTTCTTCCGGTTATTATCTGTTTATTTATTTCTCTCATAGAATCTTATATGATATTTGAGCTGTTTAAAGTTGTTTTTTTATGAATTTCTTACTAAACAACACATTTATAAAGACTTTTGGTTTCGTTCTTTTGGTTTATTTTTGAAGGAAACCAATATAGCACATGATAGAATTTCTCTTTCATTTCACATCCAGCATACATTCCCACAATGCCCTATCCACTATGTTCAACCACAAGACTCAGAAGACTCCCTCTGTTCTTACAGGTGTAAGCAGGTTTACTCTGTGATCAAATTTAGCCATGTGGAGTAAAAACCAGTCACTAACAGGTGGCAAAGGGCTCAAGTCAGAGTATTTCATGAAGCTCTATAGTTGATTAACTATGGAACTATGAAGAACTTAAAAGTTTTCACAATGGTTCAGCAGTTTTCAAATTCCATTTATGTTAAGAAATCTGATTTCTGATAGTTTCTTGACACAGTATTCTTTCATATATTTTGCTTCCAATTATAAGCAATTTTGATCCTTATGATTCCACAAAAATAGTATTGCCAACCATCAACATTAGTTCAAAAACCAGTAAATAGTAATGATGCCAAACAGCCTACAGTTCTTTGGCTCAGTTCAGATAGAAATCAAGAATTGGGAAAAGTACAGTTCTGCTAGCAGATCCAGTGTCACCAGATCACACTGGATGATGATGTATGTCAACCATTGACAGATCCAGCGAGTGGTTACTGCCATTGCCAGACATCACCATATGATACTGTGACACTATAGATTAACACTACCAGGTGCTGATCTCTGCTGATGGTCTTTGTTGGCTGCTGGTCTCTGTAGCTTTTCATTGCTACCAGTTTGGAGTGTTTATTGTTCTTTCTTTGAAAAGACCACTCTGCTCACACTACTAAGAATAAAAGTCCTAAATAGACTTACTGGACTTTTGGACTCCATAGTACAAGCAAATCTACAGGAACAACCAAATAAATCTCAGGGCTGGAGTGATAGCTCAGTGGCACAACAAGAGATCCTGAGTTCAATTCCTGTTACCTCTCCATCCCAAAAGAATCTTTGTTTTCATTGAGTTATGAGTATACCTTCTAGAGTAAAATTCAAGGCATAGCTAGATATTGTTGATCATATAGTATCTTCAAGCCCATTTCATTGATGGTCAGAGGTAAAATTGTCCTGTGAAAATTGGGTGTGTAAATAAGGGGCTGAGATCCTTCCTTGCCTGATATTAGCCATGCCAGGATTCCTCCTTCCTTCTTCAAAAAAGTAACAGCATCTTCTGAAGTGTTGTCAGTGCATGGGGTACTGTACTGTATGGCTGCATTCATGTTGGAGTCGAGAATGGTGGTTTGAGAGCCAGAGGTCATACTGCTAGATAGCCAGGGAAGAAAATAAAGCAAGATGCTCCCGTTCCTGTGGGGAGGAACCAAGGGTGGTAAGGGGGAGAGGTCTGAAAGCTGCTGCCAGGTCACTTCCCTCTTCAGTTGCCACAGGAAAAGGGAATCAGATGCTTCTTTTCTGTCTTCTCAAATATGTATTCATTTGGGTATTCTTTTACAGCAGTAGAAACAAGTGTTGTTTCTCTTTTTGATGGATCAATATGTCTTTTAGTTATTTTAAAAGTGTATCTTTCAAGCTATATTAGAACCATAGGTTGTGAAAATACTTAAGATGAGAAACTACCTTAATTGGCAATTCTCAGTAACATTTCATATCAAGTGTATACATAATGTATGCTCATCTATGATGCAGTTAGTTTTTATAGTTCTGTGTTTGATTTAGTCATCGCGAGGACATTTTCCAATACCAAGGATATTTTATGAAAAAATAATATGACTCATTCAAATTCAAATTCTGTTTACTACATAGACAATTAAATAATATAAAATATTCAGGAATATAAAATCTCAGTAATGATTTTAAATTGTAGTCATTTTCTTTTTGGTCTGTCTGTTGTTACTCTTTTGGAATTGCAGTAGTATTGTTTCAGAATATATATTGATTGTATTGGAAAAACTCATGACAGTTAATAAATTATCCCATTTAAATAAACTTTGCACCTTTATAATTAGACAGTAGAACTACTAAATAAATAGCTGTAATCTAATTTGGTAAGATTATTTTATGATTTTAATTTTTTTCCTGTTTTTGTCAGTTAATAAAAATTTTCTCTATGAAATGAGCTGAATCTATTTTGAAATTTCAAATATATTGTTTACACTGTGGCTTTGCAAAGTTGCTAAAAAGCTGTTTGTGTGTATTTTCTTATGAAATTTACCTCAAATTTATCAACATCGTGATAAACTAGCTCATATATGTCAAGAGAGTGTCACGTTAGCTGTAAAATAAGCAATGTTTATTGTTATAATCTGAGTCAGTTTTATACTCAATTAAATAATGCTACTAGAATTTTAATTTTGTATTTATTATGTTTTCTTTAGTTTAGATTTGCTTGGTTTGCATTTGCAATGTTGGGGGACAAACTAATGGCCTCACACAGGCAAGGCAAGGATTATAGCAGTGAATTATAAGCTCTGCCCCTGTGTCTTGTTCTTAATTTGCCTTTCATATGCTGTCTTATTGCAAGAAGTACTCAAGAGGAGGAAAAATATTTTTTAAAATTTGTATTTATTTTTTATTAGTACGTGTTTTCAGTGCATAATGTTTATATTCCTTGTGTGGAATTAGTCCATAAACATAATACAAAAATATGGAATACTTCATGCATTTGCACAGAAGCCATGCTAATCTCCATAGCATTTCAAATTTTAGTGTATGTGCTGGCAATGAGAACACTGGAAAAATCTTAAGAATGCCATAAAATAATTACAAGCAAAGCTATATTTGTATGTCATTATCTTAGCAGAATTTGGTTAAAGAAGGAAAATAAAATTATTCAGGCCCATGTTTAAACTTTGTGGGCATTTGGCATGTAATAGATAATTTAAAACAATAGAAATTACAGACAAAAAAATCTCAAGGGATCGTTGTTTCTAAAGAATATAAATACAATGCTACTATGAATTGTCTCCAAATATCATTGATTTGGTTGTATTTTTTACAATTTACTCTTTTAAATTATTTAAATTACCATGGATGTTGTTTCCATTGTTTTCACCAGAGTTAATTCACTTAAAATTTCCAGTACTATATCTATCTCTCAAAGTTTTCTCTTTTCCAGCAAAAAGTGTATTAACTAGTGACTTTATATTAATTTCTGATGTTATTGAGACCTCAGATTAGTTTTTCTTTAAATATTCTAAATTGTTCTTTTTTAATGGAAAAGTGGGAGAATGCCTTCCCAAGTTACTGTCTCATTTGGGGATGGGTTAGAAATTAACTGAATGAATATTCTAGAAGAGTGTTGGTTTCCCTATGTAAGAGTTAACTGGCATGCTTTTTAAAATGCACATTTATAGAGTGCTTCCTATATGCTGAATCAGAATTTGAAGGTAGCACCCATGACCCTGAATTTTAAGGTTCTCTCTCAGATTTTTCTTCTGCATGATAACATTGAGAACTACTTGGTGTACTGCAATTAATATGCTAATAATAGATTGTTTCTGAAAGTTGGTACTATTTCCTTTTATGTAAAATACCTGTCCACAGAGAAAGCGCTATCCTGGCAATTCTCACTATTGCAGTGAGTCTAAATAAAGGGATGAGAATTTAAGATAAATCAGAAACCAGAATTGGAACTCATAAAAAATGAATATTTAAGGTCCGGGGATTTAGATCAGTGACTTAAGCGCCTGCTTGGCAAGCGTGAGCTAGTGACTTTGATCCCCAGTATAGAAAAACAAAAACAAAAACTAAAAAACAGAATATTTAAAACAAGAAAAATTTTGGGAGAATGGCCATTTTCACAATGTTTCTTCTTCCTATCCATGAACAGGGAATATCTTTCCATTTTCTGAGGTCTTCTTTGATTTCCTTTTTTAGAGTAATGTAATTTTCACTGTATAGATCTTTTACTTCCTTTGTTAGATTGATTTCTAAGTATTTCATTTTTTTAGGGTGTTATAGTGAAGGGTGTGGTTTCCCTTATTTCTCTGTCAGTGACTTTGTTGTTTGTGTACAGGAATGCTATTGATTTTTGAGTGTTCACCTTGTATCCAGCTACATTACTGAATTTGGTTATTGCTTCTAGAATGCTTCCAATGGATTTTTGGGGGTCTTCTATATAGAGTATCATGTCATCTGCAAATAATGATAATTTCACTTCTTCCTTTCCTATCCTTATTGCCTTTATTTGTTTCTCTTGTCTAAATGCTCTGGCTAATATTTCCAGAACTATATTGAATAGGAGCTGGAGGGTTTGTGGGGAAAAAGGAACTCTTCTCCACTGCTGACGGGAGTGTAGACTGGTGCAACCACTGTGGAAGTCAGTGTGGAGACTCCTCAAGAAGCTAGGATTAGAGATCCCATTCAACCCAGCTATCCCACTTCTGGACATTTTCTCAGAAGAACTGAAGACATCATATCACAGTGATATCTGTGCACCCATGTTTATAGTAACTCAATTTGTAATAGGCAGATCTTGGAAACAACCCAAGTGCCCATCAACCAAAGAATGGATAAAAAAGATGTGGCATTTTTATACAATGGAGTACTATTCAGCTCTTAAGAAACAATGCACTGAAACTTTTATAAGTAAATGGACACGACTTGAGACCATACTCATAAGTGAGATAAACCAAACCCACATTTGTAAATACCGTATTGTCTCCCTAGTGTAAGAAACTGAAAAAATATATATGATACAAAATCTATAATAAATACTATGTAAGGGTAAAAACAGCTTGAAGAGCAAAAGTAATGGGGAAGGGAAAAGGGGGAAAGAGGGAAGGGAAAAGGAAAAGATATAAATCTGTATATATGTATATGCAAGATAACTAAAACAAACATACTGCTGAATGTATTTGTCATTAAGAAAGAACAATTAATACTCATATGATTAGATCAATTTTACATGTCTGTATCTGTTAATGTAAACAACCATTTTGAAGATAACGATACGCAATATTGCAACCATTGTCAAGTTTCTATCATCCTGTTTTGTAAACCTGTAATGTTACTATTGTGCATTTACTCTAGTCATTTGCTTGTCTCTTTTGCTTTTGCTTTTTTTCTTTCTTAAATGTGTCTTTTTTCTCTTAAATAAAAAATAAAAAAATAAAACAAGAAAAAGAAAATGAACAGAATGATGATAACATATCTTTCAATAGTGACTGTGAATGTAACAACTCGCAGTTCTCCAATAAAAGTTTGAGAATGGAAGAGTGGATTTAAAAACAATGTGCTTGCTACAAAAAGTTCATGTTTCAGTAGAGACATGCATCCACTGGAAATAAAATGACAGAAAATACTATTCCAAGATAGAGAAATTGGAAGGCAAAATGGATTAAATATCCTTATCAATGACAAAGGATTTAAGATAAAACATAAGAAGAAAAAAGGTCATGATAAAATGATGACATAATCATTTCATCAAGGAGATTGGATTACAAATCCATGTGTACTTAAAAAAATCAGGGCACCCAATTTCATAAACATTATTAGAGTAAATGGGAAAGATAGGCTGCAACACAAAAATAGTGGGACAATATTGCTCTATTCTTCCGATGATTAGATCAACTGACAGAGCAATAAACAATGAAATATCACAGTTAAACTACACTATAGATCGAATGGCATTAGATATTTACAAAGCTTTCTTATGAAACTGCTGAACACGTATTTTTTCATCTGGATATGGCTCTTTCTCTAAAATAGACAATACACTTAGTCACAGAACAAAACTTAATAAATATGAAAGTCAGTATCATATAACATATCTTTTATCATTATGGTATGAAACTAAAAGCAAAGTAAAACAGAAATTTTAGAAATTTTACACAACCATGGAGACTGATGGGCACATTTTTGAATAATCAATGAAATATTGAGGCAGTCAGAAGGGAAAGCAAGAATATTCTATTTCTTGCAACAAATAGAATGAAACACCACATACTAATTCTTGTGAGACCCAGAAAACAGTTCTAAGACAGAAGGTTGAAACAATAAATGTCCACATTGAAAAAAAAATCTGAAACAACCAAATGATGCATTTCATAATCTTAGAAATCTTTATTTTTTAAAAAAAATGAGGTTAAAAAGAAGACATTGTAACAGACATCATAGAAATTCAAAGAATTACTGAAGTTTATTTTGATAAACCATATGCTAAACAATTAGAAAATTTAGATGAGCAGTTAAATCTTTAAACATATATAACCAGCAACATTAAATCAATTTTAAAAGACTTCAATAGATCAATAACAATTAATGAGATTCAATCACTAATAACATGTCTTCCAACAAAGTCCAATAATTTGTGGTTTAATTGCTGAATTTTATGAAATTTTAAAAAATTATTGTTAATGTTTCTCAAACAATTCCATAAAATTCAATAAGATGAATCCATACTAAAGTCATTCTATCAAGCTAGAAGTAACCTTTACCCAAACCTGACAAGGACACAAAAACAACAATAAAGACTAAAGACAGCTACTGACAATCTCCCTGAAGAATATATATGCAATAATCTTCGACACGCTACTAGACAATTGAATGCAACAATCCATCCAAAAGATCATACAACATATTCAGTTCCATATACACAATGTATCACATATGGAGAATGAAGAATAACAAATGCATAAGCATCTCAACACATGCGTAAAATGATTTAACAAAATTCAATATCCTTTTGACAAAATTTAGAAACAAACTATGTGTAGAAGGAACATACTTCAACATACTAATAAAGTTATATAATACGCTATATAAATGCATATAACATAAACATATGTATATGTGACAAATCCTTAACCAACATAATGCAGAATGGAGAAAATTGAAACAATTTTCTCTCAGAACTAGATGAGGATATTGCCTATCACTGCTCTTAATCAATGTAGTTCTAGAAATTATATCCAGAGCAATTTGGCAAAAGAAAGAAAAGTAATAGAAGTAGGAAAACAGAAAGTGATCTGTATTTGAGATGATATCATTGTATAAACAGAAAAACTTAAAAATTCCACCAAAATTCTATAAAAAACATCAATAAATTCGGTAAAGTATAAGAACAAAATCAGCATACAAATTCGTTTTATTTTCTATTCATCATTACTGAATTTCCTGCGAGAGATATCATGAACGCAATCTCATCCATAATAGCCACAGAAATTCCTAGGGGTAAAATTAGTTGAATAATGTAAAAACAGTTCCTCAAATAAAAATACAAAATTGAAATAGGATTCTAAAAGAAGGAAAGATCTCCCAGGTTCCTGAATTGAAAAAACTAATATTATTAAAATGCCAAAAGCAATCTACATATTCAATAAAATTCCTATGAAAATACTTACATCTTTCCACATAAAGCTAAAAAAAGTCCTATAATTTATATGAAAACACAAATGACCCTAATCTATCAATGAAATTTTGAGCAGAAAGACCAAATCTGAAGGCTTAACAATACCTGATTTTAAGACAAATGACAGAGACACAGTAACAAAACTAGAATGGTACTGGCATAAAAACAAATGGATAGATCAATGAAACACACTAGCAGACCCAGAAATAATTTCACATTTATACAGCAAAACAATTCTCAACAAAGTTCCCCAAAACATGCATTGGAGAAAAAATAACCACTTTAACAAATGGTGCTGGGTAAAATAAATATCTGCAACAGAAAATTGAAACTTGACCCTTATCTTTCAACGTGTACAAAAATCAACTCAAAATAGATAAAAGATCGTGGTGTCTAAGATCTTAATGTCTGAAACTTCTGGAAGAAGGCAATGGGGCAATGCTTGGTACAGTCAGTGATTTTTCTGGCTAAGAGTCTAAAACCACAGAAATTAAAGGCAAAAGAGGACAAATGGGATTGTATCAGAGTGAAAAGTTTCTGCAATAAAAGAAGAAGGATAGAAGGATATCATCAATCCATGCTATACCTATGTGTGGAAATTCAAAGATAAATTCCATTAATTTGTAGAATATTAATGGTAATATTTATTAATGTCAATATTATTTACAATGCTTTTAAAAATATTAGAACTAAAACCCCAAATTCTTTTCATACATATTTATCCTAGTGAAAAACATTTTAAATATGTACCTCTTTCTCTAATGATTTTATTATCTGATTCTCTCATAGGCTGTATATTGAATTATCTTAATTATTTGGCAAATTCATTCTGTGACGTTTAAGATAAAATGTGTCTAGAATGTGTATTGACTTAGGATTTGGTTTCTGAAATATTGTAACTTTGCCAGTTAATGTGTATAATTTTGTGAGTATCTTAAGTTCTTTAAATATCATTTATTGATTTATAAATCGCAAAAAGTGATGATCCTACTCTTATTTAAGAAAGATTAACTGATACGATGCAGGTAACATAATCAAAAGTACATCCTGAAGGAATAAATTTTCAAGAAAGATTTCACTTCTACAAATTTTCATTGGAAATAATAGGTTTTATGGTAAATCAATGCTTTAAAATTTTAACGATGCTAAAAATTATTTTAGTAAAAAGGTGATAAAGTTGTAGACACAAGACTGAACTCATGATATATATATATATATATATATATATATATATATATATATATATATAGTGATTGTTAGCCAGGAATGGTGATTCATAAGTGTAATATAAGCAGTCTGAGAGTCTGAGGCAGGAGAATCACAATTTAGTTCAAGCCCAGACTGGACACTGTCTCAAAATTAAAAACGAAAAAATTCAAAAGACATAGGGATCTATTTTATTACAAAGACCTTGGACTTAATCCCACAGTACTGCAAAATATAATAATAACGATTGTCCATTTGATCCACAGGGAAGCTCTGTGAAATGTAGACTCCTGATATGCAGTAAGCAGAAGGTCAGGGAAATAGACAAAGAAGTCTAAGCTTCTCTCAGTACCAATCTAAAATCAATGTAACCTTTCTGCTTTACCATAGGGCAGGGTTACAGCACACCACCATGGTCAGAACCTATTTAAGGTTTTCTAAGATGGTACTGAAGGTAAATCTTTTCACATGGGATGTAGGCTTACAAACTTTTATCACTGCAACCAACAAATTTTGATTCCTGAAGTGTTTTTACATAACTACTAGCTGTATGGAAATGTTCTACTTGCACCAAGGATAGCATTGTGCGACTTGCAGTCGTAAATGTGTTCTGAGTGATGGATTTCAGTTTTGTGCATTGAAATTTGAGTCACTAAAAATGAGCAAAGTTTAGAGCAAACAATTATAACTTCACTTTTAAAGGACCACGTTTCATGGATGTCAGGAAAGTGGAAGAGCGGGAAGAATGGTGTCTTGGTTACTTTTCTCTTATTGCTGAGACGAAACACCTGACACCCAAATTAGAGAAGAAAAGGTTCATTTCTTACAGTTTTTGGAGGTTTCAGTCCATACTCAGCAGACTCCAAGGCTGTGTGGTGTGGCAGCGGGGGCAGATGTTCATGGTGATTGAAAAAACAGCAAGGCACAAACAGGCAAGAGAGGGAAAACACGCCTTCTTCCCTGCCCTTACACTGTGTGTTGGCTCCACCCCTGAATGGGTGCAACACTCATATCACCAATCCCAGCACTAGACAACAAACCAATCACAAATGCCAGACTCAGCCGCATCCATGCCAGGATTACATGAGACTTAGCGGGGTCATAGGAATATAAACCATAATAAATGGCTATGGTAAAAGGGAGGGAATAAAGGAAAACATATTTAGACATATCATATTGAAACAAAATGAGACATACTTTAGGTTTTCTGTCACACAAATAGTTGAAAGTATCATTAATATTCATCTCTAAATATATTAAACAAATAACATCTAAGTCAGGGTATATACAATTTACTTATCGAAAGTCTACAGCAATCTAGTAGATATTGAATTTTATGCATAACCACTCATTTGCTAATCTATTTCACCAGACACTAATTATAAGGGTCAAAATTTGTGATTTATTTCTTCAGGTTGCACATGGGTTTTACAGATATTTTTGTTGCACATTACACTTTCTCTACCCTATTTATTTTCTAATCTTGGCATTAGAACTTTTCTAGGAATTCATTATGTCACTAAGAAAAATGAATATAATTGATACATGAAGTTAAGAGATTTCAGCTGTTTCCTTGCCATCTATCAACTGTAACATCTACTGTGCATGGCTAAAGAGCCAAATTTGTCACAATTCCTAAATCCTCTCTCAAACCAATGATACTCAGACATACTCCTCCATAATATATCTGTTATATTTTTATATTTTAAACAATATGTGGGATTATAAACTTTTACAAAAACATGTACATGTAACAAGGAAAAAAGGAAAATAACACCTGAGAAAAAGCATTCCATATCTTATCTTTTTACATCATTTTAAAATTTCTTAATGCCTACTCTCTATACAAGTTTTCTGTTTTAATTAGCCAAATGACAATCTACACAGTGTATTATAATTTGTATTATAGACAAGTTCATTACAAGGATTCTTTAATGAACTTTATTCATTTGCAAAAATGTAGTGTTATGAAATGAAATACACAGTGCCTAGATAAACTCTAATTTTAGATGAACAATGAACAAAAGTATAATGTAAGAGTTCCCAAATAACATATGTTTGATATATATGTCATATTCCAGTATAACTGAGCATTCAATATTTTTATTTTCTGATACATTTTGCTACATGTTAGTTTAAATCAGTGTATAATCAGTGTATTTTCTTTTCTTTGGAGAAACAAATTTGTGCTTTCTCACTTTCTAATTGTTGCTTCTACAACATTTTCCCCTTCTTCAAAATTTGAATCACCTAGAGAAGAGAGAGAGAGAGAGAGAGAGAGAGAGAGAGGATGTACAAGACTACACATATTCCCTTTATGCACACCAATTTTCTTTTGAACACATGATCTTCTGACATTTAACAATTCATGAACATCATTTTAAACTCAAAGCCTCATTCTATTTCCATGCATTCTGCTTCTATTTGCTTGCTCACCTACAGTTCTCTGATGACTTAAAAAAATTAATTTTCAAGATGTCTTAGAGTGATATCTTTTAGCTCTCCAACATTAGAACTCACACCTTCGTTGTGATCTTTGTAAAATTTGTACAAGGCACTTGGCAACTGCTGATACTTCCAGAGGACTGTTGAGAGATTTTGCCCTCAATCTTTTAGATGTTACCCACATGATATGTGTTCAATATATTTCACATTATGTTTGTTAGTCTTATATAACTTCACAAATGAACAAAGAGATAAACTGTGTATTTTCCCACTCATTTTTGTATTCTAATACAAAGATTTTCTACCTCTGCAAAGGTTATTTCTGTTTCTGTCTCTGTTTCTCTCTCTTTCTCCTTCTCTCTCTCTCTCTCTCTCTCTCTCTCTCTCTCTCTCTCTCTCTCTCTCTTCATCCTTGGCTGAAATTATATTACTTTGACTCTATCAAGTAAATTATTTTTCCTGTTAGAATAGGATATGTCTGTCACGATGTTAGTAAAATTTCTTTTTCTTACAAATGACATTTAGTTTCTTTGAGTCTTTGAATATTCAAAGTATGTTTTCTCTCTCTTTTACAATGAAAAATTTAATTTTATAATATATTTCAGTATTGGCCACTTTGCGTTGATTCTCTAGTATACAATATAACAGATCAATATATAACTTTAAATCATTTTAAATTTAAATGCAAAAACAAGAACCAAAAATGCAAATATTATAATATTTAATTTTAGTATAATTTATTGTATTCTAATAGTATTTATACAATTTTATTGCTCGGATTTTTAAAGTGTGATGAACCAGAGCATATGTATATTAGATATTTTTATACATTTTTTGATTTATCTTTAAATTGAGATACATTTTTTACTAGTTTTACAAATCTCTATTTACATCACGTCTTCATTTGTATAGGAATTTTAATTTGATTCTTATAATAATATATAGAAAACTTGTAGGAAACTTGAATACATTTTTTGTATAATTCATAAATTCATATAAAAACATACATTAAGTATATATATAATATATGTATGTACGTATGTATATATGTATATTTTACTAGGAAAATAGTATCAGAGTAATTTATCTACCTGCATCAGTTTACAGTGTTTCTTCTTTTTGTGAAGGGGTGACAAAAATTTTCTCCTACATTTTACTGTTTGTCTCCGCTGCTTTTCTCTCTTAATTTTCTTGTACTCCCTCTTTTCTTTCTCTGTGTTCTGGTAAATGTAATCCTTATTCCAAGCAGAATCTTTGGTGTAGTGCCTGTTTCTAGAAAAAAGACTTAAATGATTGGTTTCAAAAGTTCGTAAGACTCATATTTCTTCCGTGTCATCAAATCTGTCCCAAACTGTCACAATAAATCTCTTACGCCTTTACAAGATGTAAACTTGAAGATTCATGCGTTCATTGCTGCCGCCAGAGAGACCTACCATGCTTCTTTGTGAGTACTACTGAATATTTGAGTTATTATGATATTCATCGTTTTTAGGAGCTCAGTCCTTTTTTTTCCCACCTTCTGCTGCAATTCCACTTATAGCAAGGCCAATGTAAAGCACTTTACACCCTGTTCTTAGGTTTTAGGTTGCAGAGAAATGTCTTCACATATATTCTGAAATGGTTACCACAGTCAAAATAATTAATATGCCTTCATTTTAAATTCACTTATTTTATCTATTTTATTTTTTTGTGGTAAAGACACTTAAAATAGACTCTTAAAGCAAAATTTCAAACATATAGTACATAATTTTAACTGCAGTCACTGTGCTGTATGAGTAGATCTCCAAAACTTACTGCTCTTCTATTACTGAAAGGAAACACCTCTGACTAATCTCTCTCAACTACATTCCATACTTCCAGTGCTAGGAACTGCTGGCACATATATTTCCCTCTGGAGTCAGGAAGCCATACTCAAAGTAAGGACCAAAGCTCCCCTCAAGTGAACCACAGCCATTCTCAGTCACAAGGTCCCAAGCTCCTTCGATGATAACAGCCGACTTCATATCAGGGAAGCCAGCATGACAGTCTCCTCCAGGAGAACCAACAGCTCCAAACAACAACTAAGAGAACCCACAAGGCTACTCTTCATCTCCAGGTGTCCTTTTTTGCTGGTAGCAGTTCGCAGGTGGACCATTTACACTCAGCACCACATTGATTTAGTTTAGCTCATGTCTAAATTTACCGTTATTTTTCAATCCCCCACACCCGATTTTTTCCTTTGGTCTTTTTGAGGCTTCCAGAATGTTTAATATTGTGTAATTTATGGTGTCTCATATGTGTCACAGGTTTTGTCTTCTATGGTTTTACATTTTGTTTTTCTTTTTATTCTTTTGACCAATTTCAAACAATCTGATTTCCAGCTCACAGATACTATCTTATGCTTGGTCAAACCTATTTTTAAAACTTTCTATGGAATATTTTACTTAGCAATTGTGCTTTTTATCTCCAGATTTTACTTTTGGCTTATTTGTTGAATGATTTCTATCCCTTTGTTGAAATCTTCTTTATATATATAGTATTATATATATGTTATATTACAATATAATTTATTACATATATTCTTTATGTCAGTTACTTATTTATTTGTTGTGTGTTGAAGTTCAGTTAAGATCTTTAATGGCAAACACTCTTCAGTCTTTGAAAAGCAGTTCGCAGATTTCTATTTCTTTAGGTCTGTTTCTAATGCATTATTTTGATCTTTTGGTAGTGTCAATTTTCTCTGATTATCACAATAATTGTGTGTATATACATTTGAAATAATAAGTAGATCTCCTAGTCTTTACTGACTTTAGTAAAGAAGGCCCTTATGCTGTGAATCTGCCCAAAGATGCTAGGTGGACCAACTAGTGGGCTCTTTACCAAGCTTCCTAGTAGAGCCTTCAGGTTGCTGGAGCTGGTGTTTGGGTCTGGTGAGGTGGCCAGCCATCAGGATTCACTAGGGTGAGTTTGTTAATGGATGTACAATGATAGGCCTGAAACTTGTGTCAAAACTAACAAAGGTAACCTTTGTCTTGGGGGCCATCGAGATGCCTCTATCCATGTTGAGATAGGCCGGGTGCCTGACAATTTATAGGAGTGGTTGCAGTTTTGAGGCTGATCAGGAACCAAGGGTTGAGGGGAATAGACTATCTCCTGTGTTTATGGGGTTATTCATGGTGCTTGGTCTATAGTGATGCTAGGTACTGACTTTATGCTCCTTGCTCCATGTAAAGGGTACTTCTCTCCATGCTGTGCTGCTCAGGATTGAGAAAGGGGGTGATGACACGGATGACTGTAGAAACTATCTTTCCTACCCTTTTAAATGAAAATCTTTATTCTGTTTTGCACATCTTCTGCACTGTTTTGCTTTCATTATCTTCTTGAATGAACAGTTCAAAGAACGGTTTCTGAGATCATTACTGGAAAATTTTCTTTCACCATCTTGCTGATGTCACTATCCTGTCTATTATGCTGTATACATCGTTTATTAGTTTCAGCATTTCACTTCATGGATTCTATCTCCTTGGAATACAATTTAAAATCCAATAAAAACTGTTTATGTGTTTCTATGATTTTTATGTTATTTTTATAAATTGTGATTATACTAATGTCTGATGAATTTCTTTTATAGTATAGGTCCTTTGGTTATAAATATTCTCTTAGTTAATCTGAAAACATTTATTTTTCACTTATGTTTAAACTTTATCTCACTTAGAACAGAATTCTACATTGAGAGTGCTTCTCCCTCTTGGTACTTTAGATATGTCAAAACATTCTTCTCCCTAGCAGGATTTCTGAGGATAAATCTGATACCATTCTAATGTAAACTAGAATGTATGTAGTAGCTTTTTTCTTTAGCTACCAAAAAGTTTTCTTTTCATCTTTTGTACTCAGGAATCACATTATGCTATGTTTTTTTTTTTTTAATCCCATTTAAACTTCTCTGAGCTTCTAAGATTCCCAAGTTTTTTAGTTCTGTTTGCAATATTCTTATACATTCCCTAATATTTTCACTCTACCTCCTCTACCTCACCCTTTTTTGTTATCCTTTCCTCTACTTTTTTCAGAGAATGCCAGTATGTATACACATATTTATCTTTCATTTATTTTATGTTATGAAATATGCTTAAATAATATGTTCATTTTGTTTAAATTTGCTTATATTTAATTTTCCAAAATGTATATTAATTCATATTCAGGTTCCCTTAATGCTGTTTATCACCATCAATTCTTTTAATAATTCTATGAAAATAATAATTGTTGATGCATGTGTCACATTTCTAGCATTTCAATTTTAATCTATTTTATTATTTTGAAACTTTCTAACTTCTTTCTCTCTTGATATCATGTATTTCAACTGTATTTCTTTCTTCTATTTTATATTTCAATTGATTGTTTTTCTTGAATTTTTGTAAATTTTCCCACTTGCATATTAATTCTGGAAATTGTGTATAAAATAAGAGCACACACTGGTAAAAATGCTTGAAAAGTTTTTCGTTTTCTTTGTGTGAATGATCGTTTGGGCTTTGATCTATTTAATCCATCGTTGATGGAGACTTAGTTTGTGCTCTATAGAAAGTTCTCATTATTTGTGATGCTTTCTGTTCTACAAGTTTTACCAAAATCCTGAGTTAGTGAATACTTTCAGGATTATGTTTTTTTTCCTTTTAATGAAAATACAAGATTAGTTTCCTGAGAAATTCTGGTCACAATATTTACATTAATCGATTAATTTATAACATTGTTTAATATGTTTTTCAATTTAAAGACAATTTTTTTAATATATTGCTGGCTCACTTACATTGAACTCATGGCAAGTAGCAGTATTACTCATATCTGAAGAGAGCTAATCTAACTCAGGTGTTTTCTGCTGAAAGCATGGCATAGCCTTCCCACACTTTAGAACACTTAAAGTACTTTAGCACTACACATGGGTAGGAGACATTTTACATGCAAAAATCATCAAAGAAATACATTAAATGCAAAAACGTTAGTGTTATACATAGTTTGTATATGATGCTTGTTTAGAGTATAAGATCTGAAATACAGAGGTGGGACAAGATGGCGGAACAGTAAACAGCAGGGTAAGTGGCCTCCCTGAAAGATACCATCCAGATGCTGGAATATAGCAACATGGGGAAGACAAGAAGGAGGGAGGCAGGTCCTCTGGACCCAGGAAGAATCTAAAGCGAGAATTAAAGCCCACAGGAAGAGTAAAAAGAAACACTCAAACAAGGAAGGCAGTGGCTGGCAGAGCCTCTGCCTGGAGCTGGACCCGCTCTGTGAAAGGAGTTGCTGGAACCTGGGGATGCACGATTAAAGTGCTGTAGCTGTGGAGGTGGTAGCGGCAGTGGCAACTCTGCAGGCCCCTGCCCAGAAAGGCACCATTGGAGGAGGGTGGCAGTGGATGGGGGAGCAGACCTGGAGGAATAAAACTGGCTAATGGTGAGTGCAACAAACGCCAAGCCCCCATGGAGAGTGAGGGACTGGCAGTCATTTTGGGGTTGGAGCCACTCCTAGTTAGGCACAGTCCCACAGAATTTGTTCCAACTGAGCCCTGTAGGGTCCTGGCAGGTGATCAGCTGGGTCTGGAGACCATGGCACCACACAAGCCCTAGCAGTGATAGTGGAAGAATCACGCTTAACCGGCCCAGGTTCCCAGGTGGCGGCCCTGCCCCAGCACACTGTGCCAGACATCGGGGAGCCAAGGTGGGCTGGGGAAAGGCAGCGGACAGCACTGTAACAGTGTACACAGTGGTAAGAACAAATCCAGGAGAAGCAAACGCAGAAGAGGTCAGGAGTCCCACAACTAAAGTCTCTGAGGTGATGACAACAGAAGTAAATAAACAACTTCATGAGGCTATAAAAGAAATTAGAACAGAAATACTAACTCAACTAAAAGAAGAAATGAAAAACATAATAAAAGAATTGCTGGGCATCTCTAAAGGAGACATAGATGAAAAAATGGAGCATAGGAAAATGAAGGAAACCTGAAATGAACAATACAGAAAGGATTTAGAATACATGAAACAGATTCAAAGAGATTACCAGGAAATCAAAAACTCCAATGAAAGTTGGCAAAACCACCTGAAGGATACTAAAGATAGACTTTCAAACCTTGAAGACAGGTTTGCATCTTGTGATCGTGAAAGGAAAAATCTCTTAAAAATAACAAGAAACCTGGAAGTAACAATACAACGACTGCAAGACAACCCAAAGAAACATAATGTAAGAACAAAATGTGCAAGTAAAAAAGAAGGGGTCAATACAAATCAAATTAAAAGCCTATTTACAGAAGTAATTTCAGAAAATTTTCCAAGCATGGGAACAAGAAGTGACTTTCAGATAAGTGAAGCATATGGAACTCCAGCTAAACATAACCAAAATATGCTTACACCCTGACATATAATAATCAAGATTCCAGAAATTCAACACAAAAACAAAATATTAAAAGCTATTAGAGAAAAAAAAAAAAAAACAGATCACCTACAAAGGAAAACCCATCAGAATCATGACAGACTTCTCAACACAAACCATCAGGTCAAGAAGAGCTTGGAGTGAAATATTTCAAGCCCTGAAAGAAAACTTCCAACCCAGATTGATGTACCCTGCAAAACTATCTTTCAAAATCAATGGAGAAACAAGATACTTCCATGACAAAGAACAACTTAAGGAATTTATGATAACCAAGCCAACCCTACAAAGAATACTGAAGGACATTTTAGAGAGAGAGATAAAAAATGTTCACAGTTCCAGAAACAGCGGCAGAGGGATATCCCCAAGTGGGGCAGACAATTGAATAATCCATCATCAGTATTTGAGTCCTGAATTGTTTTCAATGAGCTGTTTAGTGTGATCATATTCTACCTCGACCTGCCTAATTTTATTATATATGATGACTTAGATAGCTATTTCAAAGTTAACAAAATATATTAGGGTAGCCTTTATTGATATTTGATCACCTTGTTTTAAATCCTGGTATTGCTTTCATTGTTGTTTTGAGTGATTTTAACCTATTTTGGTTTGTTTGGTTGTATTATAACAGAAAATATAGGCAACTGCTTAGAAGATAATATGAGACATTATAGAAATCAACATTGTATTACTATGTATTGCTTCCATTGTTTTATTTGGTATTGGTTTTATTCTGTACTATTTTGTTTGATTATATTAGGCCCAATGGTATGAGCAATTATTTTGAAGGTAACAAGAGGTATTACAAGGGGAAAAGAGGAAAGAAGGAAGGGAAAAGGAAAAAGACATAGATTTATAGGAGGGTATACATAAGATGGTTGAAATTGCTATACTACTAAATGCATTAACTATTGAGAAAGAACAGTTGATACTCATATGATTAGATCAATTTTACATGTCTATATCATCAATCTGAGCAACCCCTTTGAAGGTAACGATATACAATGTTACAACCACTGTCAGATTCCAATCATCTCATTTTGTAAACCTGTAATATTACAGTATCGGATATGTTGTTGTTGTTTGTTGGTCCCTCTATCTTTTTGTTTCTCTTTTCTGTGACCATTCTTTTATTTTTTATTGGTTTTATTCTGCACTATTCTGTTTGATTATATTAGGCCTAATGATATGGGCAGTTACTTTAGAGATAAGAAGAGGTATTCTAAGGGGAAAAGAGGAAAGAAGGAATGGAAAAGGAAAAAGACATAAATTTATAAATAGGTATACATAGGACAGTTAAAATGACTATATCACTAAATGCATTAGCTATTGAAAAAGAACAATTAATACTCATATGATTAGATCAATTTTACATGTATATATCTGTTAATCTGGACAACCCCTTTGAAGGTAATGACATGCAATATTACAACTACTGTCAAATTCCAATCATCTCATTATGTAAACCTATAATGTTATCATATCGGATTTTTTGTTGTTTGTCTCTTTTGCTTTTTGTTTCTCTTTTCTGTGTCCATTTTCTCTTAAATAAAAAAAAGATCTGAAATATAAAGTTAACTATTGCTGCTTTCAACATCTGCATGGAACCATGTGCATCAGTCAACTCAATTTTGCAAATTACTAAGGCACACTAAGGATTGACTATATCTATTTGTGTAGCAAACTTCTTATTACACACTTCAACATCACTGTATGTAAAGTGTGAATACTTCAAGTCACTCTGGTTCAGATGCTTCTTTTTACTTCGTGTAAAGAGACCTGAATGGTTAGATTGTCTGTCTCAGTCTTCTTTTTTCATCCTCAAAGTCAGTAGACCATCCAAGACGACACATAGAGAAAGTCTGTCTTTCAAATGATGTATGCTGAATGATTTAGTGTTCATGATAATATCATATGGTCTATCAGTTCTCTGTTTTTCAGGTTTGGTCTTTTGTAAGTACTAAGTACCCATGATTCAGACATTAAACTTCCCTGGTGGTACACATCATATGCTTAATGTGAGGGTGAGCATTTGAATGTAGTGGAAATGAATGAATATTTCTAATTGTAGATGCATAGTCACATGTGTCTGTGATAACTAGAAATTTTAAATGTACATATTCACGTAGACATTACTGAGCTTCCCACTGAGCATCGTGAAGATATGACTTCTGAAATACTAACTCTATGGAATTTGTTGATGCTATTTCCAGAATAAGCATATATTTTTGTCATAGAAATAGCAATAGCAAATACTATTTTATTTCTATGTTTGTAAGTACTTTGACAATCAGCTTTATTCTGTACCTGTATTGTATAATACCAGTGAGATATGTCCATGAACCCTCATGACAATGTCTTTAAACCAAAGATTTACCATTCTGTTAACCTTTCAAATATCTTTTCTGTGGTATTTTTTATTGCTATGTTTATTCTTTATTTTCAAGCTTCAATTGTGTTAATTTTTATCCTTTTAGTTTTACTTCTACTATGATTTGTTAAGTGTGAACATTTTAACATTCATCTCCTACTCCCCATATTTCCTTCAATACTGATTTTTTTCATTATGTGTCTCGTTGTTCTACCCTAAGATCAAGGAGAGTAGTTAATCTGACTGATGAGAGAGATGAGCAAATTGGCTTGGAAAATACAGGTTTATTCAGTTGTAAGTTTATTAGAATTATGGAGCAAGACTTTCAATTTTCAAGCCATACCAGAATCACATAAGTCAATTTAGTCTAGTAAGGAGGTGAAACATTTCATTTATTATTACTTCAACTGTCAAATTTTGGTTCCTACTCTCAGGTGACTCAGAATTCAAATGGGAAAAAGGGATGTTCTTTGGCTAAATGAATAGAGAGGGAGTGGTGATATACTAATGACAGTTCTGGGCCTTGAGAATGTTGCACTTTGCCACATAATGATTCCCTTCCCAGCTGCTATTCTCTCAGTTTGGTATCTATCATAACCTTGTAGGGGATGGATGGAATTTTCTTCCAAATCCCGGGAAGACCTAAGTAGAAGGTAGAACCACCAAGACAAACCTGTCCTATAACAATCATTTCCAACAGATCCAATGAGTCATGAGAATAACTTTGAATCATATTGCAATGTACAACATTTTTGTAAGAATAGTAAGTTTATCAAGGAGTGTTATTTAATATCTTCAAACTCAAGTATCAAAAATGTAGGCCAGACTGTGAAATACAGATAAAGGCTTTTGTGAAGCAGTAAATACTGAAGTTGAGTGCTAGATGTTGCAGATTTTTCTTCTTAATTTTTCAATGTATAGAAAAGGCATGAACTACAATATGTAGTTCTAAGAATTATCAATATATAAACACTTTCTCACTCATTATCTTCATTATTAGCATCGCACATCCCAACTCTTTGCCAAAACCTACAAGAAAGAAAGTGGAAATGGTCCTAAGAACTGAAATGGTCTTATCTTTGCATTCAAATGCAAACACTCACAGATTGAACCACGAAAGTAATTGTAAGCCAAAAAACTAAGTAGTAGCCTTAAAAGGCACACTTAAAGTGACTTCTGTTAATTATCTTTTCAATTTATTTCAAAAAATATAAAGGGAGAATGTCAATTAAAATTTATTTGGTGCATGGTGCTGTAGAAGACAACTGTAATCTCACCTCTCTTGGAGGCTTGATCAGGAGGGTTGCAAGTTCAAGCTTGACTTGTGCAGATTAGTAGTTTAGTAAGTACTTGTCTCAAAATAAAATTTAAAAAAATGTCTGATGATATAGTTCAGTGTGAAGGTGCTGCATAGAAAAGATGTTATATTCTATGTTAGCTATTGTTTGCTAATGAGTACCTGTTATCTCTCTATATCTAATATCTATCTATCTATATATCTATATATATATTTATATATAGATATATTTATCTATATATCTATATATAGATATATCTATCTATATATCTATGTATCTATATCTATCTATATATCTATCTATATGCCTATATTTGTATATAAAAGCTATGAGAAGTCATATGTTTTAATGGCATTGATGTAAACCATGTATAGAATCTATTTAAAGTAATAAAACACCATACAATGAAAAAACACAACCTGAAATAAGGCTTCAAAGACAATTAACTTAAATAATCTATGTTGATAACATAGATTAAATTTAAAATCATGTGACATGTTTCAACATCAGGTGAAAATAAACCACTTAAATGTCAATATAGTTCTCGTATTCAGTTAAGTCTTTATTCAAATTAAAACATGCTTCTTTACATTCATTTTAAATGGTTATCAATTAGTATATTCTTACTGGAATTCACAGTAAAATAAATTTGGGAGCTGACACAATGACTGTGTAGATAAGGATCTTGGAAAAATCAATAGAAGTCTCTGTGACAATAATGTTGCCACATTAATTTTATAGCAGCTGGTTAAACAATACACATCCTCCTCCATGCTTCTAAGTTTTGCTCAAAGATCTTTTTTATAGACCATATTATTTAAGGGTAGAATTGTAAGAAGGCAGTTAAAATAATTTTTCTGAACAATCAGTGTACCTTCAAGAAAGGTTCTATTTTGAAGATTTCTCCAAATAATAGCTTACTTAAGTATCTCAGAAACAATTGTTCTCTAACACACATATAAGTTTTCACCATGTATAAATTTAAAATAGAATGTTTTCACCCCAAAAGGGAGCCTCCCACAGGGAATGTTAACCTTTTAAAGATATAATCAAGATAAAACTTTATATTACAAGAATCAGTGAGCTTTGACATCTATTTTTAAATCATTCCTTTTTAAATTTTACTTTCTCAAATTTTATCTCTTGGGGCTAGTTTATGTATGGGTCATCAGAATTTTGTCATGTTTCAGAGTATTGAATTCTATTCTGTTATTCAATTGTCATGAAACATATTAACAGACAGTGTAACAATACTTGCCATTGTCCATAACATAGCAGTATTACAAAAATATCCCACATTATGCTTTCTTGTATCCTTTGAAATTGCACAAAAAGAAAAATAAACTTGTCTTTTAATGGCAAGACCTGTGATTTCTCTAACTTTCTGAATTAGGAATCCTGTTATTAACTTTTAGTGTTTTGATGTCCAAAGCATTTCCAACTGCAAGGTTTATCTCCAGGACACAACTAACAGAATATATATGCATTTCTGTTCTCTAATATCAAAACTCATGTTTTAGTTGCATTAAAGTTTTCACTTTATATTCATCTTCATGCAACCTTGTGGTTAATATATTTTGCTCATATATATTAAGGTAACGTATGACTATTTTACATTGTGAAAGTTGCCTGATCTTTGGATGTGCTTAAAGAATAACCAAAATAAAAGAATCCATAATACCATTATCTCAAATAAGAATATGCTAAGTATTGAAATGAAACTTAATCTATATATAAATCTAGATGCATGTATAATTAAATATATTTTACATAGTCCATATATAATCCACATTTATGAACTGGCTTCAGATGAATATATTACATATACTATTTATATTTGCACAGAATGTATATAAAATGGTATATCAAATACTAGAGCATTCTACTTATTTAAGCTGTTTTTACTTTGTATTTTCTCTTTCTTAAACATTTTTTCACTTTGTAACTGAAAGTGAATATTTAAAAGAATAAAATGTCTTACCTAACAGTGCAGTGTGTCACTTTATCTCACAGAAGCGAGTTAACTTATATGAAATATCTTTAATTGCTTTGATGACTCATTTACAATAAGATTTTTCTGTGTACTTATCTATGAGATTCAATTTTATACTTTTATTTGTAAAATTACTGAGCCAAATTTGTGCAAAATTATAAAGCACATGCTAGCTCTTCAGAATAAAGATAAGTGAGCATATAACAAACATCCCAGGTGTGAAGATGGCTAAGTCAAATATGATGCTAATTTCTGACTTAATTACTAAGATGACTGTCATTGGATTAAATGATTATCTCTAATGCCATAGTCTAATTTTTCCTGATGAAATGATACTGTTTTCTTCAACAACAAAAAATATACACAATAATAAATACAGAAAAATTTAATTATACTAAAATAATTATGATACACATAAAATTGCCTGCAAATTAATGGAGCAAAATGTATCTTTAAATATGAACTCACAGTGAACATACATCTATATATCATAAAAAAGAAAAAATATGCAATCTTACTAATTTCTAAGTATTAATTTTGAAGTTATTATGTTTTCACCTATCCAAAGGGCAAAAATTGTGCCTTTGTTCAACTGAGTGAAAGCAGATGTGAATTAAAAAATAATTTCAGACTCCAAGATAATAGAAATGGATATGACTTCTTTGGAAAGTATCTAGATGATAAGTTTAACAGTGCACATTTTCTTTGACAAAGTGATTACAACTCTGGGAACACTTCCTACATACTGATAACATGTAAACAGAAGGCCAGTATGTTAGAAGTGGGATTGTTTTTTCATATTATTTTATTTCTCTGCCAACCTGTCATTATCCTGATGTTGTGAAGCCTGCTACTTCATAACCTATGCTAAAGAAATTGAGAATTATGAAACTGACTATATTCCCTATCTGAAATATAAATAAAAATGGCAAGATTTCATTGAATAATCCAGGATTTCAGTGATGAAGATAACTTTTGAAAAAACTTGGAATTTCAGTAAATTGCTTTTCCTGGTTACTTTTCTTTTATTGCCAAGATAAATATGCAACCCCTAAAGTTAAGGAAATAAGAGTTTGTTTAGTACACAGTTTTTAGAGGTTCCAGTCCATAATCAGCTGGCTCCAAGGCATGGAGGCACGGCAGAGAGGTAACATTTCATGGTGGTTGGGGCATTGGAAGACCACAAAAGCAGTAAGAGTGAAAAAAAAGGAGCAAACCTCTTTTCATCCCTTATATTGTATGCAGGCTACCCACCCTAGGATGGGTATAGCACTCATGTCACTAATCTCAGCAATAGATGATGAACTAATTACAAACTCTAGATTCAGTCACCTCCAAAAAGCCAGCCCCCATGACCATGTGAAGCTTTAAGGTGACACCTAAACACAAACCCGTAACACTGCTATATTTTACATTTTCTCTACTTGGAAAGGGAAAGTAACAGTATCTTTCTCAAGCGTAGTGATGGGTCTTTTAATAAACCTGTAAAATCACTTGACATGTTTACGTAGCAGTTTAAAAAACATGACATCTAGGACCTGACTCACATCTGAAGAGAAAGTTACTGTCATTACAGCTAGCCCTACTATTTAACAGTACCAAAGTAGGTGTATCTTAAACTGCAATTCAGGAACTGTGAAAGTTACCATTGGGCAAAAACTGACTTCATAATCATGACTCCTGGAGTTCTGAGATAACATTTATAACAGATGTATGCCTGGAAAACCCAAAGTGGGCAGAGATTTTTAATTTTCCAGCTAGAGAAAACACTGTGCATGGGAAATGTATAGAGATGAATGATCCTTGACAACACATGGTAAGGAGACAGTTAAAAATAAGAAAGAATTAAATTCTGTCATATGCCCAGACCATCAGCAACAGATTACAATTTTACTAGTCAATTTTCTTTTCTATTAAGTAAGATATTTGTGATAATTTGTCTTTATTTCTCTACTCAATATCTTAAGCTGACAAGGGCTTCAAATTGCAGTTACTGAATGGAAAGGTAAGAGAAAGACAAATTTTCTTCTTATGCGTTTCAATTCTGGTTTTCTAGCTTAGGCAGACCCAAACTGAAGAAAATAAACAAATGAAAATTAATCACGTTGATGTGATGTTTGTTAGTATATCTTATCAGAAGGAACTAGAAATCAATCTTATTATTTAAGGCAACTGAAAAATTGCACACAAATGTATACATAGTGTGGAGAAGTTTTGAGAGCAAAGAAAAAATTTGAAGAGAAAAGTATTAAAAGTAACAATGGTAAGTGGGATTGAGGCCTCAAATATTTACACTGAAACATTGCAAATACTAAAAAAATTTATCTCAATATGTTGCTTATTCTGATAGGAAAACTTTTAAAGTACAGTACAAGTATAAAGTACAGTACTATAAATTCACCAGAACAAAAAATTTTTGTTTGGGGTAATGCATGGCTCAAGGGACATGTTAAATGCAAGGTTTTAGACATAACTTCAGAATATACTTCATTGCATTTCCTTAGTTTCATAATTTTTTCCAAACTACCTGTTTACAAAATTCCCTGTAAAGATTAGTCTCTTTGACTTTTAGATTTTCTCCAGGCTAATTTGCTTTGCTAGGGACAATTTCCTTTAAATAACTTTCAAACTGTATTATTAGTCAGTTTCTCTGTTATATCACATCAAGAAAGGGCTTCTGTATCTCAGCTGCTTTTAACAACAAAATTTTGGTTTTTTTATTCTTTCTACATATGCTTTTGAATTACCCTAATGCATAAACCTTGGAAAAGGTGATGTCTTTCTTGCATGTATACTTTCTTATCTCTGAGACACAATACTCAACACCCACAATTTAAAGGAGGAAAGGTTTATTTTGGCTCAGGGTTTGTAGAGGTTTCAGTCTAAAGAAAGCTGGCTCCGAGGCAGGGTGGCATGGCAGAGGGGTATGACAGAGAAGAAACAGCTAAGGGCAAGTTGACAGGAAGTAAAGAGAGAGCAAAGGAGGGAAGAGAGAGATAGACTCTTCCAGGTATGTCCCTAGACCAGGTTTTACCTCTGAATATCACATTTAGTTTTAAACTTATCAGTGGACTCATTCACGGATGAATATCACACAGCCATGATCAAATCACCTCCCAAAAAACCAATCTATGACCTCATAAGGCTCTGGGGGGGACATCTAGATATAAGCCATAACTGATGGGCTTATGTTCAATAAGAGCCACAGTCAGTGAAAACTGGTCACAGAATTGGAAGCTTATGTCATTCCTACTCAGACATCATTGGCCGGTGATACCATTTGTTCAGTTTTGATGTCCCCACACAAAGAAGTACAATACTGTTATGGCAGGGCAAGTAACTAAGAATACAATTAGTCGTAGCATATCAAAGGATTAAGAATGCGTTTCTTCTTTTGAAAATGATGAAATCATGTCTAACATTTTAGAAGCATGTTTTCAAAAATACAAAAAATTTTGATATTTAAATGAAAATTATTTTTAAATACATGTTAATATTGAAAGAACTTAGCAGTGAAAATTCGTATGTCCAACTTGTAGCTTGCACTACTAAGATTCAATTTTTAAACTGGATTTTCAGTTATTTTTTCTCTAGTCTTCCTACACTGGAAATAAGCAGGGAAGGTATTTAGGTTATTTGATGGTATTAGGGAGTTGTTTTTGATGGTGAGTTACATTAGTTTCTTATATTTTTGAATATGAATCCATTTTAAAATATGGGAAATGCAAATGTTTGTATATTATATAATTATGTTTATATGTGAGTACAGGTGTATATTGCATACGCTTAAACACATGCGTGTGCATAGTAACAATTGCTCCTCATTGGCCACATAGAATGCCCTTTATTCTCTGATAGCTTTACTGATTTTGTTGCAGGGGGAATATTCGCAAATTATTCCTACCTTTCCCCTTAATGTGTTGACTCTCATTAAGTCGTGAAACACTTTTCCAGATATGCTAAAACACATTCATTTTCTTATTCCTCCCCTGATAACTTCTAATAGCTCAAAAGGGATTATTTTTCCCACATACGAAATCCATTAATGTTTTATTGATGAAAATTAGTAATACTTTGATAAATAGTGCATAAAGGGCAAAAGTACAAAATCAAATATAATTAATATTAGGAAGGTAAATCCATAACATTTATATTTTAAATTGGATTGAAACACTGTTTTATCAAAAATAAGAAAAGTGAAAATGCAGAATAATGCTGACTTTTTGCATACTGTTCCTATCATATGCTATTTTTAAAATTCTTAAAATAAGGAGAGGCATTCTAATAATATAAATTTATTAAGAATCTTTCCTTCAATCACTGTATTATATTTCATTTGTTACCTAGGAAAATTGTGAAGTTTAGTTTCTGAAACCAGCTCTATGAAAATGCTATTCACTTCTGTGTGACAATTTTAAAGACTACAAACACATCAATTTGTTCAAAATTATGATGAACAAGAAATCAGGCAAAAATGCAAATTGCAATTAGAATATGAAAAGAAAATATCCTTATAAACGATCTTAATACTGCATGCAGTTTTCAAATTTTCAATACTGTAATTAAATTAGCACTGTTTATGCTTTTGGTATTTAAAGTCTGAAATTGCTAGCTATAACTATAAAATAAAGTAATAAATAATGATAATAACTAATTATCACAGAAATGGAATAAAACCGCAGTAATAATCACAGTTTTTATTGACAACAGCTCCTTTATAGCACTCTAAATGACTGGCTAATTATAAAAAGATTATTTTTATTACTATCAAAACTTTTGGTTTCATCCATTAAATAAAACAAGAAGGTTTTTTCTATTTACATAAGAATACTATTATTTTTTTAAATTACACATGAAAAGTTCACTCATATTCTACAACCTATATTATATAATTGAAGAAACAAAATAATTGAGATATTTACATCATAATTTTGAAATATATGCATTATTAAGGGTATAGTATTGGCTAGGTATATATTATTAAGGAAATAATTTTCAAAAATTTACAAATATACAAATACACTTTTCTTATCTACCACTTAGTTTGCATTTTCAGTTTTAGAAGTGCCAAAATTAACAGGATTTATAGGAATTTCCTGAAAATTAGGGAAGTGTGAAGTAAAACTACTGAAATATTTGGTTCAGATAATACTTGATAAGGACAAATCCGCATGGTCCTTAATAGGGAGTTTCCACTACTTCACAGGGGAAGCATAGGAAACACTAATACATGAAAGAGATACGAATTAAGTGAAAACATCATTCAAAGTGGATTATATATTTAAAATTGAAGAACAAAATGATTCTATGAAGCAAATAGGATATTATTATCTAAGACTTAGAAATAACTTTTTGGAGAATTTTACAAATATTTGCAAGGAAGAAAAAATGATGGTTAAGTTGAATTATAACACAGAGGCCTAACCCTAACCCTAACCCTAAAAATAAATTGAGAAATATGCTTATCAAAATAGACCACTAAAAGGTTAAAGTCACAGCATATATGAGGATAGTACATACTAGAATTTACTGATATACTACTGGAATATATCTATCTCTCTATCTATCTATCTATCTATCTATCTCAGTCATATATGAATCATATCATGTATATATATGAATTCTTTTTGTGTGTTTATATTATGTGCTCTCTACTCAGTGAAGAAAAATATAACACAATTGAAGACTGAATGAAAGAGTTATGTGAGTATTTAAAAAAGTATTTCTAAAGTTCAGTGAGCATATGAAAAATTCTTCAATATTTATAGAAGTCAGGCAAACATAATGTGTATTGTAATAAACTTTAACACCCATCTATGAACACACATAAATTGTAATTATTGAAAATATTAAGTGTTATCAAGAAAGGGGAAAAACGCATGCTCACATGACCTTATGGAAAAATAAACAGGAACACCACTTCCAAATTCCATTGTATGTTAATGGTGAAAAGATGCATGTACTCTGATCTGGTAATACTTCTAAATATGAATTCAAAACTGTTGCATTCTTCTGTGTGCCAAGAAGTACGGATAAGATGTTCATGACAGTATTATCTATAATACCTGAAAAAAATAACCCTGGAAAAATAAGCAAACATAAGAAATAAAAGCAACAATAATGCCAAAAACTCCTGGAACTCAAAATCTCTATGGGGTAGAATTGATACCTGTATAGTATTACACAATGGAGCAATGTGCTACATTGAAAATAAATGAACTACAACCACATACAACACTAAATAATCTCCCAGTGATACACATTTTAATGAAGGTGACTGCAGATAGCATTCAATGAGTCTGTCCATATAAAATTTAAAATAATGCAGTAACTTGTACTAAAAATAAGGACAATTTTTTGCTCTCTATGAAGAGGAATGGCAAGAGTAAATCATGGGGGATGTCAGGAAAGCTTATTATTCTAATTATTTCTAGAGGTGAGTGATTTCACACTGGTACTTACTTTGGGCAATTCATTGAGCTTCATGTTTAAGATGGTTTATGCTAAATGAGAAACTCAAAATATAAATAAAGAGCAAAGTAAAAGACACATAATAGGAAAAAGGGACATATATCTTGTGAACAAGGGAAGGAGACCAAGAGACAGAGGAGGGAGAAAGGAGTGGAGAAGGGGATGATAATGAAGTGTTGTGTGCATGAACCAACCCTCCATAATGCATATAATCATTTTGTATTGCAAATATATTAAGAAAAGATTAACGATTTAAGAAGGGAATTTCGCCCCTTTCTTTTTGCCATGTGTTTGTTTATATGTAACCATATTTGCATGGATAGAATCTGAAACTTACCTGTATTCCCTACAAATAGCTTTTTGTGTCAACAAGGACTGTCAGTATAAACTATCTTGTCTTAGTCTCTTTTAACTGTTCAATAAATTCAATATCAGAATTTATATGGGCAAAAAAAAGAAAATATGTAGGTTCCATATACTTATGAAGGTTCCATATACTTATGAATACAACAGAATTGAGTAACAAAAATTTGTATCAAATTCATTACATTTGTCTCAGTTACTTTTCCCTCGTTGCTGAGACAAAACACCTGACACCCAAAATTAGGGAAGGAAAGGTTTATTTAGCTTACAGTTTTTGGAGGTTTCAGTCCACAATCAGCTGGCTCCAAGGCAGGGTGGCATGGCACTGGGCCAACACTTCAAGGCAGCAACCAAGCAAAAGCAGCCAGAGTAAAAGGGGCCAGAACAAACCTTTTCTCCTCCTTTATATAGTACACAGGACCCCCTTCCCAGGGTGGGTGTAGACTTCACAAACATCCTTGCCTTCCTTTGCACAGGATGAGGATGTTTACAAAGTAAGACCCCTGGTTCCCTCCTGAGTCTCTCAGCTAAACTTCAGACCTTCTTAAATTGTAACAATGACCCAGTAACTGTGGTCTACACCCCAAGATGTAGAGCTGCTGAGTTACTTAATTAAGCTGCTAGACTTCTCAAGTTGACACAATTTATAAACCATAGCAACATTTATTAGGATATTTGGGACTAGCATACATTTTTAATAAAAAAGAAAAGCTATAATTCCATTATAAAAGTTAGATAATTTTCAATGTGAGTGTTTACACTTGACAGACAAGAAATTTAAGGGCAATTATACCTGTTTTGGAGGGAGAACATAAAAAAAACCTTCTTTTTAAATTTAATTTATATAAACATAAAATCATCAAAAAATTTTTTCCATGCATGGATGCAAATTATAGCAGCCCTTACCCTGCCACCATATACTGATAACAAAATGGGTTCACAGCAATAGGAAAATGCATAGAGACAAAAATTTGACAGTTAATAAAACACATGAGTTTTATCTGTGAAGGGATATTGGGAGGATTTTCTATGTGCTATTAAATGAGAATAAACAAGGTACTAGGAGTATACAAATACTCAGTTAGTGAAAAATAATTTAACACAAAGTGCTTGGATAAAAAGACAATTATGCCTTAGGGTATGACCAGGAGAGGAAACAAGTGAACACTCACAGACTAATTAATTCAGGAGGAAGCACAGGGTGAAATTATGTATATGTTCTAATTGCATAAAGTAGCTTTTATCACTTCCTAAATTTTGTTGCCAGTTACCAAAGTCTTTAATTTTCACAACCTACACTTAAACCTACTCTTATTGTTATACTTGGTAAGTATGGACATGCTTCCAAATGAAACAACAAAGTTTGCATTCATTCTTACTTACTTCAACAAGCAAATTAGTATCTCATAAAATTTATATTCAATTCTTTGACTATTTCTTTGCTCCATTTGACATTTGGAGAGTGTATGATACATGATATTGAGTTTACCCTTTATTTCACTCTGAACAAGTTCATGCTGTTGTTGAGCTAGAATTTATGAGCAAAGAGTTCAATACTTTCAATTAACACTGATGCACATGGGAATATAAACTAACACATAGCAAGTTTCTTTTATTCCTCTCCTTAAAAATTGATAGTGATACTGTCTGAAATATTATTAAAGTTAATTGTGAATTCTCATACTTTGTATTGCTGACCATGGTGTTCAGAAATTGGTGCTAATCATACTCTTTTCAATATTAACACTTATTGCAAAGTTATTACAAGTAATTTTTTCCTACAAAGATGCTCTGAAGTTGGGCAGATAGTATTTTGGTTTTTGCAATATTATCCTGAGTAAAATAAAATGAATTTAGTGTATTCTCATAAATCAGTACTTTATACTATTAGCACTAATGAAGCCTTTAAGTCACACAATTTTTTTTTTTTTTTTTGGTGGCACTAGGGATTGAACTCACAACTTTGCACCCATCAGACTGGCACTTAAGTCACTGAGTCAAACTCCCAGCCCTGGCTTTTTGAGGCAGGTTTGCACTATGTAGCTCAGGCTGGCCTTGTGCTCACGTAGTAGCCCAAGCCGGCCTTGAACTCACAATGCTCCTCCTACCTCAGCCTCCCCGAGTGCTGGGATTAAAGGCATGCGCCACCACACCCAGCTGTCACACAATTTTTTGATAGCAAACAATGACCCTTTGTATATCCAATTAAATGACCTAGTCAATTATTTTCTTGCAATTGGATTTTTCAGTTAATTCCTAAGGCCCCATAGGATTGAGACTAATAATGAAGGCATATTTTTACATATAATTTGAGCAAAGCTTGATGTTGTTTTCTCTTCTATCACATATTTATTATTCAACATTTTCCTATGATTCTCAATAATTGGTATTAGGATCTGTTCATGTATGTTGTTTAACAGCATTCTGCTAAATTGGCACCTGAAAAACTTCCACATGTTACTAAACGTCTCCTGGGAAGAAAAACATATCCCATAATTGAGAAACTCTAATACCAATTATTGAGAATCAGAGGAAATTGTTGAATAATAAATATGTGATAAAAGAGAAAACAACATCAAACTTCGCTCAAATTATATATGAAAATATTCCTTCATTATTAGTCTCCATCCTATGGGGTGTTAGGAATTAATTTAGAAATCCAATTGCAAGAAAATAATCAACTAGCGGATTTAATTTGATATACAAGGGGTCATCAACAACACAGTGAATATTAAATTAAAAAATTATTACAGTGAGAGACACTGCTAAAAACAATGGGATGTTTGGATTCAAAGCAAGAGAGTATTTTGGGTCCAGTATTTCTAAGGGAATTAATAGTTACATGTCTTCTACTTTAATAAATAGTTTCATAGCAACATTCACTATAATTTTTAGCAGACCCCATCTACAACAATTACTGTGAAACAAAAATATTACAGTGATTCTCATCTACCTTATGCATTGGATCTTGCCCAATGCTACCTATGGTTCTTTTCAAATGCACATAACCATGAGCTATCAAGGTTTTGAATAGATTCAGGATGTGAATGTGGCCACAGCAGTGCAATTAATGACACTCATGAAAGAGCAGTGCCAACACTGCTTTGAAATTAGAAATATGATGGGATAAGTGTGCTTGATGCAAGATGGAATATTTTAAGGAAAATTAATGGTAATGAGTTTTAGTGTAATAAATTTATTCTTAAAAATTAAATATTCACTGTAGTTTTTGATCATACCATGTAAGCTGTGTGGTGTGTTTTTTCCCCTATTGTGTGTCTTTAATTAGTTTAAATATTTTCATTAATGATTTTTAGTATTTTTTCTAGCTTTTTCTTTCTTTCTAAATTCAATATTTTGAATTTATCCTAACATTTTAGATGAATATTCAGTTAATTAGTATTGTCATTCTCTTTTTAAATAAAGTTACAAATTTCCTGTTTACTAATGTTTAACATCTTTTAGGTTTAAATATTATTTTTATTTAACTAAAAATAATTTATAACCACTTTTTCTTAATTTCCAAGCACATGTCAATTTTCTCAGTTACTAATGATTTCCAGAACTAATGGTAACATAGCGTGACATTTATATTCTAATGTGTGTTTAGTATTGTAAAGTTCCATGAGTGCTTGAAAAACTTATTTTCTATATTTACTGTATGAATTATTCTATAAATATCCATGATTTTCCAAATCATTTTATTTCATTTTATGCTTTGCATTATGGCATTTGCAACCATATAAAGTGATATTCGGTTGAAATGCAAGTAATACTATTAAAATGACTAAAATTAAAAAGGCTATTGGGCAAGGATATGTAGGAATTGGACTCTACTGTAATTTTAGAGAAAATATAAAATATATTGGTACATGGTGTGGAAACAACTACATGTGATTATTGCTCTATATTAATGTCTATTGCTTAATGCTTCACCACAAAACAGTGATTTATAAAAACTGCTCCTCACTCATGAATACATAATTTACTGCTTTAAGATAATACTGGTTTTGGCCAGGTAGGGACTGGGTAGTTTTTGATGGCAGCATTCATAAGGCTAGTGTTTCACATAGTGGATGCCATACGGGCCATAAATTGGACTATATTTTTTATCTTCCATATTATGATTGCTTGACAATGCCTTTAAATTTTGTTTTAAAAACCTCACCCTTCATAACTATAATGAGTTAGAGCCTTAGGCTAGTAGAAACATGTCTGACCTAATAAAACCATCGCCATCTTCATTTCTACCATTCATGTACTTTAAATCTGCTTTTCCTTTTTCCATCTGTTTATGATTTTCTGATTAACAAAGTAATTCTTCAACTAGATCTTCCAACTCAATAATTTATTTTTGTGTTGTTCAACTTTTGAGACCTTCATTTAAAGTATAGTTTTATAGTTGGTATTTCCATTTGAGTCTTCATAATTGCAGGTACTAACTTCATGCCCTCCCTATCTTTCTTTAATCTATTATAATACTACTTGGCTTGTCATCTTCATTTTAACAGTGACTGTACTCCTCAATTACCTAATTATCTTTCCACTAATGCATTCCCCTGGATGATATCAGCAGCTCTGGCAGCTAATATGTATGTGAAGTGAGTGGCATATATCCAGGTCCTTCCTTATCCCCTTCTGGTAAGTTTAGGATGATAAATGCCCTAAACCAGATATCTTCAGCCCAACAGCCTCTCTTGGCCACTTCCATTGTTTTGCATCACTTCCTACCATCCTGTCTGGATGTATCCTGAAACTGGTCTCTCACCTACTGATCATTCTTAATGGTTTCTTTTTCTTTATGGTTTTGTGCCACCCTCTAGATCTGGTATAGGAAACAGCTTTCTAATCAGATAATATTCCATTTGTATGTTTATCTCAAATTTCACATTGAGACATCCTTTATCCTGCACTGCCATTTCTCTCTAGCTGAAAAAAGAACTCCACTGTTTTTTTATTTCTTTCTAATTGCTGACTTTTACCTTAAAAATTGTTGTTGATGTTCACATCCATGCTCTTTCATGTGGTTTTGATAGCATTTCTAGTGTTTGATTTGCAAAAGAAGTCTGTTAGTAGTCCAAATTCTGTTTTGTTTCTTGTCATTTATTTAAAATCCGCATCATCAACAGAGTATAAAAATGGCATGCTCTCAATATCTCATAGTCACTGGATAACAGAATGAGGCATACAACACTAGCACTTAGCTAAAAATATATTTGATTTCCAATTTCACTAATTACTCACAGTTCTTTCAATTTAGTATGTATTAAAATTCCACAGAGACTTGCCTAAACCATAGGTTTTGAAGCCTTAATTCCAGAGATTTTAGTTCTGCAATTCTGGAGTAGGCTGAAGGAATTTAAGTTTCTCTTGCTTTTTTTTTTTTCTTTTTTTTTCCCATTACCAGGGCTCAAACTCACAACCTCGCACCTGCCCAGCAGGTGCTTAAGCCACTGAGCCAAACTCCCAGCCCAGGAATTTAAATGTTTAATAATTTTCCAGATGCTGCTGCTTCTACTTTTTAGTGCTACAAAATAACTAAATTTGTATTTTCACTCTTACATTAGCCCCACAGAGAGACAGCTTCAACTGGCAAGAGTTTATTATGGTTAGGAAAATAACACTCCAAAAATTGGCTATCCTTTTAGTATCCTCTGAAAGATTTTAAAATGCTTTTATTATAACCAATTTTATATATTTGCAAGGAAAATGTGTACATAAGTCTTGCTTGGATGAAGGTAGTTGGTAAGTATGTTGCCTATTTTCCTTCCATCTAAATTTATCAGCCTGTTCCTCTTCTTCATCTTACTCTATTTCAAGAAGCTGATGTATATATACTATTTCCAGGGATTCTCTTGCCTGTGTTTATCATGTTTTCCAGAAAAACAACATATAGAAAGATTGTCCTCCCTCCCGCTTCCCCATCCCTGTCAACATTTTCAGAAGTCCTCTTTATGTGATTCGAGTATACAGCAAGTTCAAACTCTGCAAGGCTGGCCAACAGACTGGCAGGAGTTCAAGATGCAATCTCCACTCAAAGGCAGTTTGGGTGCAGAATTTCTTTTCTAGAGGAAGCTCAATCTTTCCTCATAGCGCCTTCTGTGAATTGGATGAAGCTGTTGCATATGATAGAGGGTAATTGGCTTTCCCCAAGATCAATGGATTTAAATATTAAAGATGTCTTTTAATAATACCTCTCTAAGAACACATAGAAATAGTGTTTAACTAAAAATTGTAGTACAGCACTATCTAAATAACACATAAAGTTAACCATCATACACTCTAGCATCAAGTTGGGTTTGTTCAGTCGTGGGCTATAATAGATCATAGGGTGCAAGAAGAAAGCGATTATGGGAATTGGGCTTTTCTTCCTACTGATGTGTTCTCACATCTCATGCCAAAGAGATTCTTTACACAAGGCAGTTTTTACCTTATACTGAAGAATTACTTTCAAGATAAAAACACATAGTGTAATGACTATTGTCTTCACTTAGTATTTGGTAAGGAAAATTTATTTTATTTTTCATTAAAGAAAAAGAAAAAATCTAAAAAGAAATTAATGGGTGTAAAATATACAGTTGGAAAAACTGTATAAAATCAAAAGAATGTATTCTTTAGAAATGTTTTTAATCAGGCCAAGTAAAAGTCAAACAAAAACCAAAAAAAAAAAAAAACTAAACTAAACAAACAAAAAAGACAGTATCTTCTCTGAGTGCCACCAATTTCAGTGCTTTCCTCAAGGCCCTCCCCACAGAGAAGAACAGTACACTCCTATCCCCACACCTCACTCACTGTCCTTTATGTTTTGTCTGAATTCTGCTTGAAAATAATCCCTGCACTAAAGTCTCCTCAAATTATCCTATGTAATCTGCCCTTTTTTCCCCTTATAGCCGAACAAATAAAATAAACTATAGATTTGAAAATTACCAGATTGCTACTGTGCTTACCACAATCGCTAAAGGAAAGTTACAGACATTTCCCACACTCTTTAATAATTCTGTGTTACCCTTAGAGACTTTAACTGCTTAATATAATTTCCCATTCTACATTTGAACCCTCTTTGTTTGCAGGGCTACTATTTCCCCATCCTCAATTGGCTGTTAATGCCACGAAACAGGCTTAATATTTAGAAGAACAGCACAGAACAAAAATAAGAAAGGAAATTGAGCTGAATAACACTACAGAAAATGGAAAATAATTTTCACTATCAGCCTGTTTCAATCACAACTTACTCTGCTGGAAGCAAAAAATAGCCCTTCCTTCAGGTCAGCAGTTGGTGCCATTTATGCAATTGCAATCCAGAAATGCACTCTTATTCACTTTCTTTAACATCCAACACTTAACTCTTCTAAATAGCAAATATAGTGCTTCTTGCATTGTTTAGTAATGTTGGAGAAGCCAGTATTTTATCTAACCCTTTTTTCAAAGATTCCCCTCTGACTTCTACCCTGCACACAGACCACATGACAAAATCTGCCTGACTGTTGACTAAGCAGTTGCTGATATGATTTGTAGAAGACTTTTACCTAAAAATTGCACAAAAAAACCCACTTTAGATCATCTGATGGAATTTAAGCTTGAATTGGTATTGTGGCACATCCAAGTCTTTCCCTATATTCTTATTCTCTAAAACAGTGTTTTACTACCAATTAACATAGAAGGTCGTAGCACTTTATAATTATTCCCCTACAATAATTATCATTTAGCTGTATAAAATGACCTCGACTAGCTATAATAGAATTGAAAAATTATCCTGTTTTGTGCATTTAGATAGCTTTCAGAGGTTTACAATTAAAGGACCCCTAATAATTATTTTTAACTGTTAATGCAAATGTTGATTTCTGATTGTACACAGGTACAAATATTTTATAACTATGCATTTACTTTCCTAGGAATAGCATAAGACAATATCACAGACTGTGTGGTTTATACAACAAAAATGTGTTTAATAAGATTTCCAAAGAAAGTGGAAGGTTGGTGTCAAGGTGTTGGAAGGTTTGGTTTTTCATAAGTTCCATCTGATGCACGCCCTCTTGATGGTAAGTAGATCCTGGTGTTTCTTTGTTTAGCCAAAGTTTTTATTAATAAGAAAATCAACTATTATTCTGAATTTAAGTGCACCCATTTAAACTCGTTTAGCCTTAATTACTTACTCTAATGCCACACTTTCAAACATATCGTATTCTGAATCTCTTAAGGGTTAAGGATTCAAAATATGAATTCGAAATTTAGCCTATAGAACTGTGTATCAGGAAAAATTGAACACTTATATTTGATTATTTGTTCAAAGAGAGTATAGGAAAATTAAATAAGAAATTAATAAAATGTTTTTCCCCTGGGATCTAAGGCATTGTGATGGCAACGATGAGTCCTAGACAAAATAAAAGAGATGGAAAGAGGGTGATATTTCTCTGAGTTTGCCTATCTTTATGATGCATAAATTATAAACAAGTTTAGAATTTTAGATATAGACACACTGATCAATAAACACATGTCAATAACTGAATAATGAAAGTATCCATGACTGGAAGAAAAATGTAAAAGATAAGAAAACAGAAACAAACTATTTTTCAAATAACTAACATGTCTCAATTTATTTATTCATCTTTACATCTATGTGCAAGTGACACATAGTGGGTTTTCATTTCAGAATCCATCTAATGTTCTTTCAGTTGAGGAGTTTAATCTATTTAAAAATGATGATGCCAAGATTTACTATGGCAATGCCATAGCATTTCTAGCTTTCTTACAATTTCTTTTTTGATCTCTTAGTATCTTCTTCTGATTATGTGATTTGTTATAGTAGTATTTTGATTTCTTGCTTATTAATTTGAGTTGCCTATCACAGATTTTTGATTTGTACAACACGAAATTTTGAAAACAGGAAACTTGAAGAGGAACTTACCTTCCAAGAACACAAAAAGTTTACTTCATGAAGATGTCCAAGTACTAGAAACTAATTAGTACACATTTCTGCTTTCAGTGATGTAGACTTTGTTTAGCTGTGACAGGAGGAATACAAGTTCAAGTCTAGCTTGCATAACTTAGTGATTTAGTAAAACATTGTGTCAAAAAAAATATGAAAACTTAAAAAACTAAAAAGTTCTAGAAATGTGAAAACCTTCTGTTAAATACCAACACTGTGGAACAGAAATTAAAAACCAAGAATAAAATAATTAGATTTTGTTCTTGAACTAAATGAATTAAATAGGGCAGGCTTAATATATTTCTTATCAATTATCACTTTGCTATAAAGATCAAAACTAATCCAAATAACATTTTATTGCTAATAATATGTTTGAACGTGTTATTTATTATCACCTGCTTGATCCTACAAATTTACCCTATTCAATGTTTTACCTATAAAGAAATTCTGGGGCCAGACAAAGCGGTGCATAATTCCTGCAACTGTAATTCCTGCAACCTGGGAGGCTGAGTCAGAAAGAGTGCAAGTTCAAGCCCAGATCGGGCAATTCAGCAACTTATTGGATCGGGCAATTCAGCAACTTATTCTGTCTCAAAGGTTTCAAAACAAATAAACAAAAAGGGTGAAGGACATAGCTCAGATTGAAAGCCATGTTTTAGTTCTCCAGCAAAACACACACACACACACACACACACACACACACACACACGAATAAAAGAATACTACCCCAATAATTATTAAATTTTACACCATTTGGTAAGCCTATAAAAATATTTGTGCATGCTATGATACTGCATTTATTGTTGTTCCTTTTATAAAAATTGCAGTAAGAAGCTTACACTGGCTCAGCCAGTGATTGTTTGACTAAGATGATTCATATGGGTAGATTTTGCTAGAGTATATGTTGGTAGCTTTACACTATCTTCAGCTTTACACAGTTCTAAAAAATACAGTCTCTACATTTAGATGACCACAAGCAAGTGTAGATTGAGAGGCTGAATTTACATTTATTCGTAATTCTATTCTTACCTTATAACTTTCTGATATTTGTTTTTAAAAGTAAAATTTTAAATAAAAGTATAAAATAAAGGCTACTCTAATATCTGAAATCATTGGTGATTTACCAATTCTCCACAATTTCATACTTAAAGACAAGGAACAAAGAAAAAAAGAAAGAAGAAACACTCCAGAAACTACGATGACATCTTTACTCACTACTGCAGGAAAATGTAATCATTTTGAAATATTTTTAAGGATCATGAATTCACCCATGTAACTTCTCCCTCCCATTAGTTTCTCCATCTACTCTCGCTTTACTCTAGGAAAACGCATAGATAGAGTGAAACACAACATATAATACAGTGAAAGCAATTTTGAGAAATAGAAAGGAAAATTGTTTATGTGTTTAGGGGTTAGACAGTTGAAAGGTCAGTTATGTATTAGAAAATTCATTTCAAGTCTAGAAAGGTTACTAGTCTGGAAAAATCCCTGTTGAAATAAATAGCCATATTCTTCAGAACACCAGCCTGACAACAGCAAAGAGCAATTTACATGTGCACACCACTGAAATCTTGGAGGGGAGGATGTTCCTTGACACTTGGAACTGAGAAATGAACCAAAGAAATTCAAACAGGGCTTAGGTCTCCGTTTTTTTTTAAAAGACACTTGAGGTATTGATGTATATTTCTTATACTGAAAACAGTTTTTCAGCATCCTGGCAGTACAAATGTCTAAATAGTGAACTGGCAAGCAATTTAGTGACAACGCCAATCTATGGGTATATTGGCTATAGAATTATGATTCAGTTTACACGTAAAACAGCTAGAAAGTCAGACAGACTTCCTATTTTCTTCTGTACTATTTTGAAAGACTATTAAAAATATATAGTATTTCATTCTTGTAATGATAACCATAAAGTTGCATGCTAAATTTTCTAAACATTTTGGACAAATACATATCACAGTCCAACTCTTTTCAAACATTAACCATGTAGAGCAAGTAATGATACTATTTAAATATTTAACTTATTGATAATGAAGCATAATTATCTTATCACTATTCTTAATATGCTGGTCACTATTGTTTTGCATGAATTAATAAAATTGGAACAAATGGGAAAAGAAAGCTTATTTTTACTTTCTTGAGTAATTTGACTCAATGGATATTACTAGATTAATGAAAGTAATACCTTTATAAAATAGTAAATAACTTCACTGGAAAATTTACAGTATCTCCTTTCTTTTAAAATATTTTCTGCTGGGTGTGGTGGCACACGTCTTTAATCCTAGCACTCAGGAGGCTGAAGCAGGAAGATCATTGTGAGTTTGAGACCAGCCTGGGCTACAAAATGAGTTCAAAGCCAGCCTGAACTACATGAGACCCTGTCTCAAAAAAAAATAGGGCTGGGAATTTAGCTCAGTGGCATAAACGCCTGTCTGGCAGGTGCAAGGTTGTGAGTCTGATCCTCAGTACCCACTGCCCCCAAAAATTGGAGATTTTATTTTTCTTATTGAATATTATGGCAAAAATTTTTATGAATAATCTTGAATTAATTTCTCAACAATCACAATTTTACTACATCATACAATCCAAGTTAATTTTAGCTTTTTTGTCTCTTTTTATCAAAGCAACACCCTTTCTAAAACATCCATAAAGACTAGCCATGTATGCTTTTACCAAAGTGAGTTGCACTTACTTTCAATTCCTTTTGAATCCCTCATTGATATAATATTCAACGTAGTGAAACTGAATAAACTCACCAGTGTTTCCATATGACACATGTTGGGCAACATCAGTACTGAAGACTCATGGACCAGACACTTCGCCCAGGAGATTCTTATGCTTCGATGGTAACTTTTTCTTAGGATCATGAAAGATAAATATGAATGAATAGAAGTCATGTGTGCCACAGCTTTCATGTGAAATGTCAGTCCAAAGACATTATCCTAAATAATCCTTTGAGCTCAAGAGAATTCAGATCTGAGTTATGATGTATTCCTTTTTTTCTCACTCATATTACTTCTGAAAATACACTAGAGTGTTTGTTTTATTGAGGATTTTTTTCTACCCAGGATGAGGGAATTGCCTGAAAAATTCTAACATTAAGCAAGTTGTGTGAGTCACTTTTCTTTTATAAATACTACAGACTATTTTATTGTTATGCTTTTGTTATGTGATTTTGTAAAACTGCTGAAAATAGGCAATCTTGAAATTGAAAATTAAATGCTGACTATTGAGACAGATTGAATTTTGTTAATTGTATCTAATTTATTTTGCATTTTGATATAAAACTATTATCTTTGCCATATAAGATTTCAAATTGTTTCACTAACTGACCATTTTAGGGTTGTGTAAATCTTTACTAATTTTTCATTTATTTCTTACTTGAATTATAGCTTGGAATGATTACTAAGTGGCCAGTTTTTAGAGTTTTCAAAATAGCTTGTTAGATCAGTCTCTTCATTGTTCCTTGATTCTAAATGGCTGAAAAAGCAAACTAACAGAGTTAATTTTTTAGTTGTATGGTGAATAGTTCATCTTCTACCCATGAATATTGAGTATTATGTCCAAAATCTACAAATTGAGCTGACAAAAGTGTAAAAACCTAGCTGACATCTTTGTTTTACTAAGATTCTTGGTAGTTGTCAGGGGCAATGTCATAAGCATTCCTTATACTTCACAACAGTATCTGCAAATTGAGGACAATCGCGCATACTATTTTGGACACACACTGTTCAACAGGCAGGCGTGGAATCAGTGGCCTGCAAATTTCTGCTATTGATAACGAAGACAAATCAGACATCATATTCTTGTTTGGAAGTGGGATTAAGAAGCACTTGAAGCCAGGCGTGATGGTGCACTCCTTTAATCCCAGCACTTGGGAGGCTGAGGCAAGAGGATCCTTGCGAATTCGAGATCAGCCTGGGCTACAAAGTGAGTTCAAGGCCTGCCTGAACTGCATAGTGAGACCCTGTCTCAAAAAATAGGGTTGGGTATTTAGCTCAGAGGCATAAGTAAGTTCTTGCCTGGCAGGTGTGAGGTTGTGAGTTTGATCCCTGGTATCAAAAAAAAAAAAAGAAAAAGAAAAAGAAAAAAGCACTTGAGGCTCAAGATTTGTGATAATCACAGCTTCAAATAAAAACTCAGAAATTATGATGCAATGAAGCAAATGATATTCCACCATAACTTTTTAGTATAAGTCATATGAATTTTGCACATATAATTAAAATAACAAAGTATTATGAAACTTTTTTGAACAGGCAAAGAAGTACACTAATAACTCTACCTTCAAAAAATCAATTATTTCATTTTTCTATTGGCAATAACAATTGATTTCCAATTTTCTCACAATATCAAACATAGAAATTTTTTTTAATTTTTGTTACAAAAAGAAGAAAATATAGAACCTCAAATCAAGACAATAATTAATACATTGCATATTATTATCTTCAGAGTAGTTGCTCAGGGTACAAGATATAATAATGAGATATTGTCCAAACAATATTAGAACAAACATTTCTTTTCAATGAACTAAGAAAAACTAGCAGTATATTTATTTTAACTTTCTTGTATATGCACTTATATAAGATATATTATGTATAATATAAATGATATATATAATATCATATAATACATATAATTTTTTGCCTTTTCCCTTGCTTTCTTTCCTCTTTCCCCATCACAGTTTCTCTTTATATTGAACAATTTCTTTCCCATTGATAATATCTGTTATACATTTTGAGTCCTATTTACTTTTTCAGCTTCTCACACTAGCGACACTATACAATATCTAAACATGTGGGTCTGATTTATTTCACTTTTGAGTGTGGTCTTGAGATGCAACCATTTACTTATAAAAGCCTCAAGTTTATATCCTTCTTTATGGGTGAAGAGTACTCCATTATATAGTAAAAAGACACAGTTTTCTTTTTATCCTGCAGCTTGCTTTCTGTCTGATTTTTTGTTTCTATTTTCCAACATACATATATCTTAGTGCCTAGAGGGGAGTAGCCATTCTCCTTGCTACTCATTATCTCTTCTGTATTCATGCTCTGTGTTTGTGCTCTAAACCTCCAGTTTATACAACACTCATGCTAACAAGAGTATTCAGTCTGCTTCTTCTCTTTATTTTAGCTTTTTTCCAGAATTTAGGGTCATTTCAACTCATTGCTTGAGGGTTTTAATGTCTGGCTCATTTCTTCTTTTCTATCCCTGTGATGATTGCTTATTTCTCTTAACCAATCTCAACCATCTGGTTCTATATACTATCTTCAATATTTTTTCCCTTGGGACAAAGTTAAATCTCACAACTTCTGTTTAACTTTGCTCATGGTTTCAGATGAGCCATAAAAATTCTCCAGTTTGAACATTTTCTCCACTGGATATCTAAGAGGCAGTGATGCGTAAGCTGATGAGTAAGAGTGTTATGAAACCTTTGTAATCAATATAAATTTGGTGGCTTGCCCAAGATTGAAACAAAATGGAAAACTAAATTATACTCAACTATCTCCAGCTTAATATGGGATCCTGTTTTGTTTTTTTTTTTATTTCAGACTAAATTGAAGTTACTGGAACTTTCTAATTTAATTCAAAAATTCCTTACATAGTAAAGCTCTAATGATTTAATTAGATGAGGCAATTTGTAAGTCTAAATTAAAACTGTCATCATGATAATAAGAAACAATATGTTGCCAAAATAGTATCCCTTATGCCCATAATACATATTTTAACAAGATAATGTTTTTCTCAAAAATTAAATTGAATTGTGTATACTAACAGAATGATGGTATAAGGTACATATTCACTAAAATTACTCTTACAGTGGAACAAATTTTTATATGCACCCTGTCTTGTAGTTAATTTATCCCCCTGCTTCTAAACAGTCTAATGCTGTTTGTCTCCTGATATACTCATCACAAATTGTTTGTCCATTTCTACCTTGTAAGCCAGAAATATTAACAAAGCTTATCATGACACTATTTATAAAATTGATAAGAACTAGTCATGAATCATTTGGACATAAAATAATATACATACTATGGATAAATGTCAGTCCTAAAATTTAAATCTTTTTTATTTTTTTGTCAGTGCTGGGATCAAACTCACAACCTCACACCTGCCGAGCAGGTGCTGAAGCCACTGAGCCAAACTCCCAGGCCTATTCACTTCAATGCAGGGTCGCATTATGTAGATCAGGCCGGCCTTGCTCATGTTGTAGCTCAAGCCACCTCGAATTCACAATGCTTCACCTACCGCAGCCTCCTGAGTGCTGGGATTAAAGGTGTGAGCCACCATGCCCGGTTTAAAATTTTGAATCTTTACATTTTAGCGGATACATAAATTGCAATGTTCACTTGCAATACAGACACACACACACACACACACACACACACACACACACATGCACAAACCAAATATGGGGGGGAGGATTCTGAAGTAAAAGTAGTATGCAATTTAATAATTTAATGGATACTTCAGGAATCATTAAGTACCTTTCTCAGGTTATCAAAGTATTGGTATTTAAATATAGAAACGAGCCTGTATTTTTGGTCTCTGAGTTGATTGTATATATGCTATATTAAAGGTGTTTGCCTAGGAATATTTTTACACAGTCCTTTTCTCTGCACGAGGTAGATTATTGACCCCACGCTTAGCTTCAATTGTACAACAGTGAGCAAGAAACTTGTATCCATGTAGGGAGAATCATACAAGTTAGATTCATCATGATATTTGTGTTTGGATTTAATAAGCCTCCAAAGTAGTTAATTTTTGGTTGATGTTATGGATTAAAAACTGGTGGTCAATTTAACACCAGCTGAATGAAATCGGCATGATGCTGAGTATAGATGGCCCACCTGAGGAAAGTTACCAGCATAAATAGAGACGTGGAGAAGAAGAGTGAGGCATTGTGGGTCCTCTTAAGTGCTGCTGTTTTGAGCTGTTGGTTCTCCTGGAGGAGCTTGTCGTGCTGGCTTCCCCCATTTGGATTCGGCCATTATCATTGGAGGAGCTCCGGACGTTGTTGCTGATGGTGACTGCAGTTCACTTTTGGGGAACTCTGGTCCTTACATTGAGCATCGCTTCCTGGCTCCGGAGGGGAAGATGTGTTCTATTTAATCTCCAGGAGAAGCCTGTCACATTGGGCTCCCTGACCCGCACTCAACTGTTCTCATCGTTGGAGGAGCTCGGTACCGCATTGCTGCTAATGATGGCTGTGGTACTTTTCAGGGGAGCTCTGATTCTTATTTTGAACATGACTTCTTGGCTCCAGTGTAGAACCCTCAACTTACTGGCACAGCTCCTTCACTCCTCTGGCATAGACTTTCTAGCTTCTACCGCTGACCTTTGGTCTTCCCAGTGCAGATCCGTAAAATAGACGGGCATGAGTCCTTACCATGGGCTCTCTCTTAGACCTCCAGTTGGATTTGTGGGAGGCATTGTCATGGGCTCTTAGTCTTCAGCTGGACTTACGCAGGGCATTGCTGTGAGATCCAGGCCCTTGGCTGAATATTATGGGTCTTTAGTGTCGTGGACAGATTTCCTGTACTTTCTTGTGTTTAACTCTGGGTGACCATCATAAAACAGTGTTATAAATTCTGTGTCCTGTAAGTAATTGTTCTCTCTGTAACTCCTGACTACAACAGATGATACAGATAAATCCTAAGAACCCCTGTAGCTCCAAGAAACAAAACACCTGAAAATATGAACATCTTTAATGAGCAAATACTTTCCTTATGTTGACTGTAGATAATTTTTCTTGTTATTTCAGTAAAAAGAGGAAGGCAAATTCCATGACCCTAATTTGTCATTTTCTTTCTCACTTAGGAAAATACAGCTATTACCATCGTTATAGTTAGAATGCACAAATGCTGTGTAATTGTTCACATTTAAAGTGATCTCTATACAAATTAGTAATGGATGAAACTTCCTATTGGTTATTCCTAAATAAGTAATGTTACCTTAATTATCTGCTGTTCTATATTCAATTCCAGCAGGTTATTCATCATAAAAAGTATTATAATTTATATTTCATTTTATTATGTTTGTGGTTATTGAAACTAATGATGAATGGATGCTAATTAATCCTAGTAGCAGTAGTTTTACTGCTATGAACAGCTTTATTTTTAAAAAATTATGTGACATACTTGAGACTACAGCATGATAATTTTATATTTGAAATGATTCATTTTTATGATGTTATAGGGTTAATGCCTCACTCATCATAATTTTTTGACAAAAGTCCCAGGATTTTCTAAGTTTTTGGTATAGTCACATTTTTCTAGTTTTTGATATAATATTATCATTATAATTTGGTAGAAATCATATTAACTTTTATTCAAGTTTATTTTCATTGTGCTAAATCTCACTATGTTGAAAATATCTTTTTTGGTTTTGTTTCATATACCCAGAGATGGTACATAGGCAATGAAATTGGCTCAATTCTTACACTTTAGAGGAACTATAAATTTATACACATTGCTTTTTTTAAGCAGTCACCAATAAGTATCTGAAGCCATAAATATATTCATATTATTTGAAAAAGTAATGCCATTTCTGGGAAGTGATCCCAGAGTAATAAACCAATGCAAGTGAAAAGCTTTAGAAGTGAAGATATTCATTTACCCATTACATATTAGAGTGAAAAGTCAGAAACAATATAAAAATGTCACTGACAGTCACAATACTTGCAACATGTTTGTATATCAATGAAATGGCACAGTATATACATTAAAGACTAAAGACTCTCTGGGGAGATAATCCACTGTAGAAAGAGCAACTAGATGAAATACACTAGCACCAGGAAATGTGTTAGTCAGTATAGGGAAGATGAAATATTGTTTATAGAAAAAGGTTTGCTTTTTGGATGTGTGGTTCAGCTGAGGTCTCTTTAAGATACTGATACCAACTTAAGTTACAAAACTGAAATATTTTCAAGAAAAAACAATGGATCCATAGATTTTAATGAAGTTGAAAATTTCCTGTCACTTACAAACCTCTTAGACATCATGTCACAACACAATGTTACTTCTGTACTTAGAGTAATGCTGGTATAAAAACCCATTACACTTCTACTTATATGCAAGTATAGCATATGCAATAATATACAGTACAAATACCTGATAATATTATTAAATGACTGTTAGTAGACAATGTATTTGCTTTACTTTTTCATTGTTTTAAAGAGGACTCCTTATAAGACTGTTTACTGTATAACAGTATGCTGTATTAAATTTCTAACGGCACTGCACCTCTTGTTTTCACCCTGTCTCACGATTCCATCAAGAGGCCACCTTTAGTAGTTGACCTATGCCATCTAGGACTACATTAATTGAAGTATAATATGCTCATATAATAATAAAATCATCTTACTGCCATTTCTCAGAAGCAGTCCTATTGTTTAACCACACATGACTGAAGAGGATATTGTCTTTTATTTTGCAAACCTCACTAAAAATGTTAGTGATCTTTGGGCTTTCAGTATCACATTTATAGAATCAGAAAGAAGAGACTGGGAAACACAAGAAATGTTATACAGGACTTAACAGTGGACATTTATGGAAAGACTTTCTTATTAGCATCTGAAATATACCCTGTTACATTCCTTTAGTAATTTTGTATGGCACCGGGGAAAACACAGAACCAAGCAATGGTACAGTATATACTGATACCATAATAGACTGGAAAGTTGCAGTCAGAGGTTTAACTTCACAAACTTATCCAGAACTTAAATAACTTGTCCAAGTTTCAGGCCTAATAAAAGGCAAAATAATATTTAAATCAATGATGAACAGAGATGCAAATACATGTTTGGTACACTGTTCCTGTAGGTTTTACTCCATATATGCCAAAAGCATAGAGTTGTATTGCTGTAAAAGAAATTTACATATAGCTACGGACTCTTCACCTTGAACTTTCTCCAAACAAAGCAAGTCAATCTTTGTGCTCCCTGTATGTATCACAACAGTAGCCATGATGTGAGGGCATGGAAAGCAAAAAAACATTTTATAATAAGCTCTGAACATTTACATCTTATTTAACATTGGAAAAGTGAATGACATATGAAATATGACAAAATTTGACAAATATATGTTAATGGTTGACTCTTGAATCATTAAATTTAAATTTACTGTGTCCATGGACAGCGAAGTTTATATTTTGTTTGATAATCAGCTTTCTATATTCTATGCTCAGAGCCACAAGTGCTTGCCTGGCAAGCTCATGGTCCTGAGTTCAATTCTCAGTACCAAAAAAAAAAAAAAGTTTCTCTATTCTACTTGATGTCTTTGGCAAATTTCATCCAATTTAATGCAACTTTCTCAACCTTATGCCTAAAACACTAAGCAATATTCTTACAAAACCCGGTTCTTTAAACTTCTATTTAGCATACTCATTTTGTCTCAATTACATGAACATTTCTTTGGTTAGTAATGTGATTTTCTTCCTTTCTGTGCATATTCCAATCAAATCATTATCAAATGGTAATTTCTCTATATGTTAGGAAAATTATTAAGATATGTGTATATCAATTTTATATCTATGTGCATTGTAGGTGAAGGTCTATGTATCAGAGAGAGAGAGAGAGAGAGAGAGAGAGAGAGAGAAAGAAATGCAGTTAGTGATTGTAGCTATTCACCTTTAGTGAAAAGACTTTAACAATATTCAAAGCATGTTATGCATATTAGAATCCAAACAGTAAATTTAGGAACCAGTAACGTTGCCATTTTCAAACTATTATTTATATATGTTATGATAACGGAAAGACTCAAAATCAAATATTTTATAATATTTACATTTGAGTTTTTATTCAAAACTGTGTCGCAATATAGTATCTGAATAATAACACTCTTTATACTTACTATTTATTTCCCAAATTATAACACATAATATAATTTTCACCTATTGTTTTCTAGAAAGATGGTAATGTCTGCTTAAATGCATTTTATGTTCTTAAGTATTTAGTAATTCCTGTGCCTTTTACTTTATTTTTATCAGTTATTCTACACACACTTAGAGTAGGAGTTAAATAGATAGTTACTCATTGTTAAATTAAAGTATGTAATTAATCATGAATTTAGTTTAACAGCTGTGAGAATATTTAGGATTATATTATATGTATTACTACTTATCCTTGAGTCTGTTGTAGCTTCTACCTCAGTTTAAAGTGTTCTTATTATTATGACTGTTTATAGCATCCTTACAGTAAAACATATTTGGATATACTAAGGAAATGTAAGATGTGCTGTATGTTATCTCTAATTGAAGGTTGTTTAATGAAAGGTTATAACTAGGTAGCTTATCTGTGATTATGAATTGTCTAGTACTCTGAACATTTCATCAGCAGAACATATTTTTGCATAATAATGAGTTACATACTCTGGGATACACATTAAATCACTTTTTCACACTGCTGTCTTTTTCTGCAGAATTTAAGTTCAGACTTCATCCACAAATACCTATTTTACGGTGATTTGTAGGAAATATTAATGTATTTGAAGTTCTCTCAGTATATTTTAACTTCTCAGTTTTTAGTAGCTGATTATTTTATCTTTTAAATCACCAAGTTGGAAGCATATTTAAAATGTTTATTGCCGACAACAAATTGCAAGGGCCCTGAAATAAAAGTAATACAAAAACTATCCAGAAAACTATCTACAGGGAGGCGGGACAGTAATACCAGTATTTCAAATGCAAAGAGAGACTTCTAAAATACATCCTTATTAATATGAGGGTGATATTAGGATTAAAAGACCTAACTCCCAACAATCATTTAGATCGAATTAAGTAAGGCTTAAAACCATGCCTCAAACCTGCAAAAATTGTTAAAGTATTCAAGAGAGGTGTCATAGATAACGGGCTGCTACCTGTGATGTTCAAATCAGCTCTGAAGAAAAAACAGAAAATGGGAGATTTTGAGAAATGACATAAAAATTGTAAGGAAACAGGGAGAAGAAGAGTGTAACAAACTTAGGGTAGAGAAGATGGCATTGCCTTTAGAAGAGAATACAGTTGTGCAAGAGTTAAGTTCTACTGTTTCGATATCTGATCTTATTTGGGAAGAAGCTATGACTGATCTTTTGTACAGAAGCGAGCAGCACCAATCAGGCTGCATAGTGCGTGTGGCACAATGCTCTACAGATATAAAACACTGGACAGAATGGCGAGAGGACTGAAAAAGACCAAGCTATGTTATCTGTAACTAGTATTCCCATAAGTCATCATCACTATTCTTCAAGCAGAGCATACAATAATAAAAATAAATTAAAAAAATTTTTTTTGTCTTTTTGAGACAAGGTTTCACTATGTGGTTTAGGCTGGCCTTAAACTCGCAGCTGTTCTCCTACCTCAGCACCCTGAGTGCTGGAATTAGAGGAGTATAGCACCAGGCCAGGCTGAAAATATTTTTAAATGTCCTGCCAATTTTTACTCATGACAGCAAAAGAAAATACAACTAAGAAAGAAAAAAGCTACCCGTGGGTTTGATGGGGGGTAAAAAGGAGATGTGCTCTATCACTTGATAGTGAGCACCCAAATCCTCATGCTTTTCATTCAAACCCCCAACATCAGCTTATCAAGTCATGGTGCTTTCCAGCTCCTCTTGAATTGTTTCAATATTCATGCAGGAACAGAATGGCTTCCTGAGGGAATAGTAAAGACAAGAGGGTTTTTTAGCAATACTTTTTTATGTCCTGATCAACTTATTCATAGAGCTCCAAACTTTTATACAACTTATGCCTTTTCCATTCCACATAACCAGGTGTGGGAGATAAAATAGTCAGCAAATTTTTCTTATGTGCCAAAATACAAGACTTGATAATTAATAATTTCAACTACTGTAAAGGAAAGACACTAATCAGGTTGCATGTACTCATAAACCAAAAATTTTAGAATGGGAAAAAATCTACAAATTAAAGAATTTTAATAGTAAATACTTTTTATATATTAATGTGGGACAAGACTATGAAGCAGGAATAGAAACATACAAAATAGGGATGTGTGAAGAATAAATTTTAGAAATGAAGAACCCAAAGAGATGTAATAGAAGAAACATCACGATGGGCTAGAGGCAGCAAATGCTCATGAAACTCTCAGAAAATCCTCACCACAAGTGGCAGATACTTGCAAAAACTTAAATGAAAAAAGGTAATTTGAAGGAAAAGCTGACAAGATAATCCCAGCATCAGGATGATTATAGAAATAAACAAGTCTGCCTCTCTATTTCCATACTGTTTACAGACATGCCACCTGGGGTCAGAATCTAACTCATGAGGGCAGAGGCCAAGTACAGCAGTGACCGCATGGCTGCTGCAATCAACACTCAGCCCATCAGTCACGGCCCAGGGCCCATCCCTGCTACTTCTCTTCCCACTATAAAACTGACCCCAGTGAGACAAATGGTCACAAGAGAGGGGCTCCTCAGATTAAGGCACTAAGGAAAGTGTGGGCTAGAGAATCATTTAGAAGGGGTGATTGAGTTAGAACCAGTGTGGCCCTAATTACAGAAAAGAACAAAGGCACAGTCCTGGTTAGGGACTCAGAAGTAGGCACTGAGGAATCTGTGGAATAGTGAGTAGCAGGGGTACGTGGTGACTGTGAATGCTGTGAGCCAGGGGTTGGAAAAAAGACACTAGGACAGTGCAAGTGAGGACTGTCCCACTACCCCTTCAAATGTTGCCAAATTCTGTGTTTTTGTGGTATCCTACCCACCACTCAGCCTTCAAATACAGAGTTTGGGACTTGTGTAGGATCTATTCCACTGCCCACCAAAATCAACTGAACCCTTTGTCTGTGTGGGTTCCCCCACCAACAACCTCCAAATGCTACTGAATTGCTAGAGAAAGGCCTTCCTTAACTGAGCCCTAAACACCACTGAATTTGTGGACTACATAGAGACTCTGAGAGTTTAATGTGGGTATAGTGGTGTAAAGGGGCTGAGTTGTGAGAAGATGTAACAGAGCACGCTCACTTGGAGATGTATAAGAAAAGAGCTGCAGGGATTATCACAGAGGGAAGGGGCAGAGATCTAGAAAGTTTCTCCAAAGATCAGCAAAAAGCCGTGTGCTTGATCAGTCTTACTGTGACCTCCCTCATTCTAATATAATTGAAGGGATCTTACAATAAGACAGGAAAAACATCTGAAATTTAACAGAGCTCTGCCTGCGGAGGGAAAAAGAAGCAAACAACCTCAAATTGCAGCAACAGGGAATTAGGGACCCTCAACAAATTCCCAGGCTTGAGCCAATGTGCTGATCTAAAACTCCATCAATGACAGGGAGGTCAGACCCTTTGAGGAAGGACCTTGGGACTACCAAAAATATATACTGTTCATCTTTCTCGCCTCCTTCCCCAAAGAGACCTACAGACATTTACTATGGTGAAAAGTAAGTGATCAGACTTCAGGGACAACTGGGACACTGGTTCAAACTAGTACTGGTTTTAGTTCATCTAAATCACTATTGTCACTGGATATGGTGGCACACACCTGTTGTCTTGGTTACTTTTTGCTTGTTGCCGAGACAAAATACCTGACACCCAAAATTAGGGAAGGAAAGTTTTATTCTTACAGTTTTTTCGGGAGTTTCAGTCCATAAAGTTGGCTCCAAGGCGGCATGGGGTGACGGGGCTACAGTTCATGGTGGCTGCAAGCTGCAAACCACAAGCCGTGCTAGCGAGAGAGAGACAGAGAGAGAGAGAGAGAGAGAGAGAGAGAGAGAGAGAGAGAGAGAGGCAGAAGCGGAAGGAAGCGGAAGCAGGAGACCCGCCTTCCCTTACATTGTGTGTGGGTTCCACCCCTGGGCGGGCACAGCACTCACATTGCCAGACAACAAACCAATAACTCAGCCCCATCAATATTATATGAGGACTTGGGGGTGCATAGCATGTTACCCGATACACCTGTAATCCTAGTACTCTGGAAGCTGTCATGAGGATCACGATGAGATTGAGGACAGCCTTGGTTACATAGTGCAACCCTGTCTCCAAACCAAAAAAAAAAAAAAAAAAAAGAAGTAGTTTGCACTACTAGTAAGAGTGGGAGTCTAGTGAGGTCATGTGATTAATGGAGTTTTAGCTAAGGTCTGACTTACAATGGGTCCAGAACATCTTCGAATTCATGCTGTGGTTATTTCTCCAGTTCCAGAATGTATAATTGAATAATTCCAATTAGTACCCAACAGAGTCGCCATATTGGTTTATTAACCTCTTGTGTGGGATCTAATAAGTTAGGAAAAGCCAAATGGAAGACATTTGAGTTATGTCTATCAGGGAAAATAACAAATGAAAACCCACACTGGATCTCTGGGAGAACTGCAGAAATTAGTACAGTCATCAAAGACTTGAGAGACGCATTGGTGGTGGTTCTACCACATCCCCACTTAACTCTTCCATTTTCCATGTGTAGAAGCAGATGAATCTTGGAAAATGACAGTGGATTACCCCAAGCTTAATCTGATGGTGATTCCAACTGCAACTGCTGTACTAGATGTGATAACCTTGTTCCAACAGATCACCTCATCTCCTTCTACCTGATTTGCAGCTATACATTTGGAAAATGCCTTTTTCTTCAAAACATCACCAGAAGAAACTTGCTTTCACTAGCACTTAGCGGGTAGGTGGGCAGAAAATACATGGACACAGAGCTCAACTGCACATGGGGCACCATGGAAGAGTGCCAACACTGGTACTGCTCTGGTGTCTTTTCTACACCCCCAGATTCTGCTGGTTATGCCACTGCAAGACCTTCAAGTTCTCACTGTCTCGGGGATCTCTCAGTGCCTGGCTCTGGGTCCTGACCAGGATTGTGCTCCTTTGTCCTTTCTGTGCCTAGATCTCACTGTGTTGACTTAGCCATTGCCTTCTGAGTGAGTCTCTGGCTTGGTACTTTCCTTAGTGTCCTGATCAGAGGAAGTTTTCACTTACGAACCTCCTCCTTACTGGGATGGCTGTCTGAGTTGGAGAAGACTTGGTCAAATTGAGCATTGTCTTAGTTACTTTTTCCCTGTTACTGAGACAAAACACCTGATTCCCAAAACTGGGAAAGGAAAGGCTTATTTCTTACAGTTCTTGGGAGTTTCAGTTCATACTCATCTGGCTCCAAGGCAGTGTGGAATGGCAGGATAGCCATTCATGGTGGCCACAAAACAGCAAAGCATGAACTGGGAAGAGAGACCCTTACACTGTATGTCAGCTCCATTCCTGGGTGGGTGCAACACTGACTTCACCAATTCCAGTGCCAGATAACAAACCAATCACAAATACCAGACTCAGCCCCATCCGTGATTATGTGAGGCTTAAGTGGGGGTCATCTGAGAATACTACAACAAACACAAAACTGGTAAATAGACTGGGCACTAATTTCCAGCAGCTGCTGCACTGGGCTTCTTCAGAGGTTTTCAAACTTTTGCCTGAAAAGCAACTTCACTGCACCTGAGCTGTAAGCAGAATCTGGATCAAGAAACAGCCCTGCATTTTGGTCCAAACACTCCTGTGACTACCAGATTTCATCTGATGGGCTTCTGCTTCAAGCTGTCTTCCTGAGGTTAGGTTTTTGTTCACTCCCCTGCATGCCAGTACCTACCTGGTCTCATGAACTCTGCTGCCTCCAGCCTGCTACCATCCCTTCTCCAGTAAAATCTTTTCTATGTTCTACTACAGGCACATTAATTTAGTTTTAAACAAGCTAGTAGTTCTGCTTTTTATATGTACCAAAATAATTTATATGTGACTACACAGTTTATAAAGAATGCCGGGTCTTCCAAGTGCATTGCAAAATTTATTTACACTTACTTTATAAATTGTGTTCTAACATCAAAAATAGAGTGCTTGTTTCCTGATCTTTGTGAACCTAATGATTGACTCTTGTTATCATTGTAAAAAAATCGTCATTTTAAATTATAAATTTCTTAATTGGAATTCCTTTCAAAACAATATTTAAGTGTAAACTTGAGCAGATGTTAGAAGTTGTCACAAATTTCAGAGCACATGGTATGATCTACTAAAATGTGTATTTTTAATTTTAGCAATGTGAGTGTACATCGAGCAGTTTATTCATTTAATCTGGTTTCATTATTGACATATTTCATCAGTTCTAATTATTTTAACATAAGATTCCATGTACTCCAATTTTTACTTTACATTTTCTTATTTTTAGTTTTATATATCAGAATTATTTCTGAACATACACTGCTTTATTTTACAAAATTTGAACATTATGCAAGTAGAAATATATATTCTATAACTGTGGATTCATTCAGTGTTACTCCTCTATGTTGAATGGAGTTATTAATTTTTTTACTTCTATCAATTATTTTAGTGTCTGTCAACAATTACTTATGCTAGCTTTGCTATAACTACAAATGATTTTTTCCATTGAATAATTAGGTTGTATAACTGGAAAAGAGTTCTACCTTGCTTTATATGTGTAGCATCTGATTTACTTATTCAAGTTTTTTTCACAGCTGATAATAAAATTTTTATTCTATAAGCATATATGCAGATCATGACCCACTCATCTTTTAAAACACACCTATTTCTATATACATTTATCTACTCTATAATTTTGGCATATCAGATATATCTAAAATGGTGTCACACATTGATTCTAATTTATATTTTCTGATTTCTGTTGAAATGTAATTTTTGAAATGCTTATATTCACTTTCTATTTTTAATTCTAGTTCATGGGCTGTGAAAATATTCTACTGACTTGTAGTTGATCATTTTTTCCCATATATCTTTTGGATAAAAATCTCTTATAAACTTTATGTTTTCCACTTCATAAAAGATTTTCAAAGCTTATTAACCCACACTATATTTTGTAAATTCTGTTAAACTTATACCTTTTATAGTTGATCTTAATGTGCTGTTTTAAAACATAACAAAACATACATTAACAAGATATCTACCTTGTTGTAAAATACTTAAAAATTTTGTTCATAATTCTCCATAACTCACATGGAGGTTTTATTAATATATCACAAGAGACAAATATCCTACAATTTTCCATATTCATACCAAATGTTACCAGAAAGATATATTTAGCTGGGGATTTAGCTCCATAATGTAAGCGTCTGCCTGGCAGGTGGGAGGTTGTGAGTTCAATCCCTGGTACCAAAAAAAAAAATGTTAAAAAAAGAAAGATATATTTAATACTTTATTCCTTTTTCATTGACCAGTTAATAGTACCTCATATAATATTACGTTCAAGAAACTTAAGAAATACGATGCAATTTTTCCTGGGCTTTTGTGTTTCTCTACATCAGCTGAACAAACATAGACAGCCTTTTTGTTAGTCATTTCTTTAAAAATATGTAAAGGAGTTGCCTTGAAAGACAATATAACGTATCAATCTTCTAATGGGAACACAGTTGTGGTGGTGTTCATGCTACACATGATGACTCCTGTGTAGGATATTTAGGGCACTTTCCCTTCTTCTACCACAAGAGATGAATATGTTAGCTAGCGGTGTCTTTAAATACTTGTTAGCTCAGCTGTGACACACATCACTGAGTGTGCAGCGCCTAATATGGACTCTTATACATCACTCATTAAAATCATGGACAAGGGGAGTAGATGTGAGTAGGATACTCATGCTACCTTCTGTGTTTTGAATAATGAAGAATTTTGTCTTTGACCAAAGTGTCCCAAGTTTTATGCTAGCTGTTGTGTGGAAGATTCACAGATTTTACACTAATTACCTACCAAAAGCAAATAAGAATCAAGAAGCAATAAAGTTCTTGTATGTTCCTTTAAAGCTAAAAAACAGCCAAAGCAAAACCATGGAACTAGCAGGAATATCATACTTCTTAAAACAATGTGTTCAGTGGTAATCATGTACAACATCTTATCCTCTGATTGGATATGTCATTAAAATTATAGACTATTACATACCACAAGGCCAACTGATTAGGTTATCAGTTATTACCTCCAACTTCTCTAAATTTCAAAATAGTCATTCAAATAGTTAAAATGTTCATCTCAATACAGAGTTATTCATTTTTGTTTATAATCACAAAGTATATATGTGCTTTGCATTTGCTATACTGCTTCTTTTAGTATTTCCTTCTAAGACAGTGCGATACTTTCAATTTATGTAATGATAAACTGTCATTTAAACCTAATACACCAGAGTGCTGAGCCAATGGTAAGTAGGGGAGTCTATGAGAAATGAAAGTTATGCATAAAAGCAAAAAGAGGTGATAATGTATCCATGTGACAGTATGAGTAAAAATAAATTTTAACTATAAAATATTAAAAATGCTAATAAAAATAGAAAGCAATATAAAGTAGTGGTCAATATTTTGTGGAAGGACCAATTCCTACTCATGAACACATTTGCCTGTAGGAGTGTAGGGAGCACATATTATTAATGCACATGAGGATGTATGTATATTGTATATATACAGATGTATACACAAAGCAGGTTCAAGATAAGAAAGTAAGGCCTTCTTTATTAATTTGAATAACATAAATTTAACAAGTATTTTATTTGAGTTTTTACAATAAATTATCATAATCATTCATTCAGGAAGAGTTATCACTATTATGCTTACTTACATAAAGGAAACCAAGAAATAAAATCTTAAAGTTTCTTGTTCAAATCTAGGAAATAGTGCATCCAGAACTGAAGACCAAGTTTGACTTTAGAGTCTATTATTCTCCTTTACATCTATCATAACATAGTGATAACTGCAGTTTTGGAAGAGAATTTTCAGGAATATTTCACACGAAACAAGCTATTTTGAAAGGCTCTATTCCACACTCAGGTACACATGCCCATTATGTTTACTTACTTCAAAAAATTAAATAATTAGGTAAAAAAGAAAAAAGATCATCATAAATATTAATAAACATCTCAAAATTATTAAGAAACATGACTCTCAGGAAACTGTTTTGATATATATTTAACATTTTTTCAAAGAATACTGCTGTGTGCATTAAGATAATGCTAATTTAATTTGGATATACTACAAAGATATAAATGATCTTGGGAACTGAATAAATTTATGTCTAAATAAATTTATGTTCACTAAAAGTAATTTGCTATTTTTCCTCCTAATGAATTGCATTCATAGCAATAATTATATATCCTAGAGTGCTATGATCAGATGTTCATTTTTTATATATAGTAATTTAAGAAAAATCAGTTTAAAAAACTTCTTGCTTAATTTCTTAAATATCTAACTAAATCATCAGGGAATGTAAATAAATACAAAATATCAGCAAAACAGATTAATTTCATCCACAAATTTGACCTTTAAAAATTACTCTGAAATGTAAAGCAGACGAAGCCAGTTTGAAAAATTTACCACTCTAAGGATGACCGCAGCTGGGACCCTTAGTGTCTAAGGATGGGTTTTTGATAATGCAGCCAGCGATGCCATTAATTCCAGATGGTGGGATTTGTTCAGACTAATTTCAACATTTTTACCATTTGGGAAAAGAATTCTCAATTTAAAGTAAATTTTCTTTTCATGGCTGTATCATGTACTTAGTATCACTATTTAGCGTCTACCCTGCTCCCCAGCAGTAATTGGCTTTACGTGACGGGGAGACAACAATTAATCTAGGAGCGTTACCTGAGTTGTAGCTTTCTCTTTACAGTCTGTGGGAATGTCATAATAAAAAAAATATTCAGCTAACTAGGAATATAAAGAAATTTTGTCAAATTGATAAATGGTTTCTGTAGATATACATCAAACAATATATCTGATGTGAAAAGATTTTTAACTTTTTTTTTTTTTTTTGAGACAGAATCTTGCTATATAGTTTCAGCTGGCCTTGAACTTACTATGTATCCCACACTGGCCTTGAACTCAGAGCGATTTCTCTGCCTCTCCTTGTTGAGTGCTATGATTACAGGCATGCACTGCCATACCTAGCTTGATGTGGAAAGATCGAATCCCCCTTAAGATCAGGACTAGCAAAATATATGAGGTTTGTCCACTTCTACTCCACTTTATGCATGTTGATTCTATCCAAGAAAATTAGGCAGGATAAGCTAAATAACAAGTAAGTAAGATTAGAATTTAAGATATGTTTTTCTGCATATTCATGAATAAGTTCCTCATGGATGAAGAAATTTCTAGGATTTTCAAATTTATACAAAAACTATTAAAACTAAGTAGACTTATCAAGACTTGCAATAATAAAATCAATATAAAATATTAGTTGATTACTATGTTAGGAACTAATGATCAAAATTTGAAAGTGAGGACACAGTTCTGTTTATAAGAACATCATAAAAGAATATAATATTTAAGTGTAAATTTATCACATGAAATTTAAGACATGCATACTAAAAACTAGAAAATATCTTTGAAAGAAATTATAGAAGATCTGCGTAAGTGATAAGAATCCCCTCTTTGTATTGGATGACTTAGCATGATTAAACTGTCTATAGACAAATACAATTTGACTTGCAGAGTCAATGTGTACAATATATAATTTCCACCTTACTTTTTCCAGAAATTAAGGTTGCCTTAAAAATTGTATAGGAATTTGAGAGACCTAGAATAATCACAACGTTCGTGAAAAAGAAGAAAGTTGAAAAACACATTTCCAAATATCAAAATTTACTGCAAATTACATTACTCAAGACAGAGTGGTACTGTTATAAGTATAGAGATATTGCTAACATACCCTATCTGTAGATAAACAATGTGGAGATTGCATTCAAATGATGTTAAAAGAAAAAAATAAACATACATACTGGCAACCTGCAACTCATGAAAATATTATACAGAGTCAAATATATTGGGCAACATACAAAAGATTCAAAGAAAGATTAATTTTCAAAATGATCTATTACACAAAGCATACTTTTAGGAAATAGTACTGAATTCTCAGAAGAATGAAATAAATTATTGATTAGTTGATTTGGGGAATGCCTTGAAAGGTTTTCCCAGAATGTACAGAACAAAAATAAATATTAGCAGAAAAGATGTAAGTGTACTTAAGGAGGGTGTAAATTAGCAATTTAAAATTCTGGTTGTTGGTAATTACTGAAAGAAAAGAATAAAATAGGCAGAGTGGTAGCAGTGATTACAGGATGGATTATGTTTTGGAGGAAAAAATTTGCACTGCACGCATACTGAAAACATTCACTACGGTCCACACCACATAATTCTTAAGACAAATTTATGTAAACAAAGAAGAATGCAGTCCAATTCTCATCTCATACAAGGAAAAAAAACAAAGCAAAAAGTACAGATCACAACCACTCTGTGAGTCCTCAGAAGGAATATCACAATTCAAAATTAGTCTGAGCAATCTAATGACTTATTGAGAATTTGCCTCAAAATAATAATAATAATAATAATAATAATAATAATAAATAAGGGCTTAACATGCAACTTAGTGTGACAATCTGGGTAAAATCTAGTGTGAAATATTAAAATAAAATAATATAGACCATTTTCATGCTAAAAATAAATATAAACTACAGGACTGAAATTTTCCATTAAAACTCAAAATGATAAACATAAAATAAAGGAGATAGCAACATCAGTAACTCAATGTTAAAAAAAGAGCTCATGCCAGGCGCTCATGCTGCATGTCTTTAATCCCAGCAGTAGGGAGTCTGAGGTAGGAGGAGCGTTGTGAGTTTGAAACCGACTTGGGCTACGTGAACAAGGCCGACCTGAACTAGATAGTGCGACCTTGCCTTAAAGAAAGTAGGGCTGGGAGTTTGGTTCAGTGGCTTAAGCACCTACTTGCTGGCAGGTGCAAGGTTGTGAGTTTGAGTCCCGGTACAAAGAGCTCATGAGTAGATAATTTTCTTTTGAGTTATGAGACCTTTTAAGTTAAAAGTCACAGTTAATAGGGATCAAAAAAAATTTATCTCTTCACTTTTCTTTAAAAAATGCTTAAAATCTATATTTTAACCATATATAACAATGAGTAAGATTTAGTGATAATTCAAAGAAAACTTACATATTTGTAAATTTTGTTTGATCTATAACTGCAGATTTTAATTAATAGGATGATATTTATAGCATATTGGGCCCCTCAGGCAGACACTCCTTGTAATTATTAGCTATTCATTCATTCTTTTTTAAATATTTTCATTACAAACAGCTTTCATAAATATATTTCGTATTGTTCTTGTTATTCCTATCTGATAGGAATATCTACAATGTCATTTATTTGCCCCAAAACTAGGCATATTCTCAAATTTTTAAAGCCTTCACTCTCAGTACATAAATCCTTGCACCATGGACAGGTTTACTAAACGAACATTATGTGTCAGACTGTCATTTGTTTGACTTCCAAATGTAAGTTAGAAAAAGGTAATGTAACCTTCACTTGGCGCTTTTCTCTCTGAAGCTCTTAAGTGACATGTAAAATATCTAGCTATGCTGAAGATTTTATACTTAAAGATCAGGTGAACAGAGCATGGAGAGCAAAAAACAGATGTCTGAGGAATTTTCTCTTTTCTATTCCTATACCCTACAACTTCATCTTGCATAAACTTCCAGACATATGAATGAGTGAGGTTCGTTTCAGGTAACAGTCTCTGAGTTACTCTAGCAGACACCAAACGAAATAAACAAAACGTCCCCTCTGTGACTTACACTACCTCCTGACCTATTGAATTCAGCAGCAAAATGAAGAATTGTTGTTTAGAAGCAAAATATGAGACATTTTTAGTTAGGCATCATTATGACACACATAGTTTATCTTTGTAATTAGAATATCACTTCTACTCAGACACGTAATTGGTTTAAAGATGACTGCAAGGATCAAGCTGAACCTTTTAGAATCCTGTTCATTTTATTGTTTTGACTTGACTCAACCTTTCATCAGAGTCTTGGAAGAAACAGTTGGTTACACTGACATGGAATATAAGATAAAGGATCTCTGTATGTGGGATCTTAAAAAATAAATGTTTGTTAACCTAGAACTCCAAGAAATCACAATTATTGTGATGAGGAGAAACCATCCCACAAAGAAATCAATAAGAAAAGTGACATAAAATGACAGACTTTTGTGACATATTTGAGGCTTGAGATCCATCCTTGCTGAGATCAGCACTGCTTTTTAACCTTTCCAGTATGTGGGCCCATAAGTAGTCCCTTGTGGTTTAATCTAGTTCACATCAATGTCACTTGTAACCAAAAGATTATCGAACAATTCAGTGATTCAATGTGTTTTATTGTTCTCTCACAAATCTGATTCCCGTAGATTTTTCTAAGCAATATTTGATTTTCATCAGTATTGTTCTTTGTAAGACTCCCAAGAGTCCTGAATCCACCCAGGGGCTTTCCTCAATCAGGGAAAAAAGTAATCCTTTTTAAGCTTATTTGGTTGGAAATTATTTCTGTGAATAAAACTTTAGGAATGCTGTCTTATAAGACAGGTTTCTGTCAGATGGAAATATACACTATAACAAATAAAAAAATCTCAACTTGCAAATGTCAAAATTATGAGCAACTGACAGTAGAATTTGGTCTATTAAAAAAACTGAAAAGAGTTGACACCTCCTCATTTACATATTCATAAAACAAAGAAAGTAGAACTAAAGTTTCCTTATTATAGATGTTTTTACGATTGCTCAAATACCAATAATATAATCTGACTCATCTAGAAGCTACTTTTGTCAACAAATATTTATGGTAGTTGCCACAAGTAGATTAATTAGAGGAGCAAACAAAAATATTTTTCCTTTGAAAATATCAAGAGTTGCTTAGAAATTAATTTTAAGAGTCTTGTTTTACTAACTATTTCAAACTGTGAGGATATAAAGAAATGTGAAGAATGAAACTTTTAGAACTTAAAATAAACACAAAAACTCACAGTGTTTTTTGTAGTATTTTGTTCTATTCCCCTTGCTTTAGGACTGTAGCAGCCAGTTATGTTACCACATAGGACATAAAATTTTCAAGTTACATCCATTTTAAAACTCAGTTTTTCCCCTGGGTAGGGAGTGTTTACATTTTATTAAAGGATCTAGAAATTCTCTAAGGTGACCAGGCGTCACGTGAGGCGAAGACAGAGGACACCTGTAGTGTCTCTGTCTCTGTCTCTCTGTCTCTGCTTCTGTCTCTCTGTCTCTTCTCTCTCTCTCTCTCTCTCTCTCTCTCTCTCTTTCTCTCTCTCTCTCTCTCCCTCTCCACTTAAACTTTATGGAACAGATAATAAGATAGGTAGCAAATTCATAGAATAAAAATTATTCAAGAAGAGTAAAGTGTGACAATATTAGCAACACAGTATCCACTACTCTGATGTTGCATATAGGTTCTCTATTTCCCTATTATATTACCATTCTTATATTTTTAATTTATTACACTAAATTCCAGAGCAATTTGGCTGTGAATGGGTGGACTCTCATAACCAAAACAAAAGGAAAAGAAAGAATGGAAAGTACTATAAAAACTTCCCATCATAATATTCCACAAACAGGAAGTAGCAACAAAATTCAAGAAAGAAAAAATTCAAGAAAGAAAAAAACTGGCTAAGATATGAGACAATTAAACAGCCCAGGAGTAGAACCAAAATGCAGAAACTAGAGCATACTATTCTGAATTTGGCAGAAATGTTTAATGGATGTCTTTCTTTTGAATTTTGCTACTGTTCCATAGAGAACACTGAAGAGTGTGAGACAACTCAGAGCCAGATAAGCATCATGTCTTAAGGATTGTGGTCGCTCTAGATTTGAGGGTACTAATATAAGAACAAGCTGTTAGAGAAAGAATTTTGCAACAAGTGTAAATTCAAAAAATGTATAATTGAAAAGAGCTACGTACCCCCAAATGATGGGGGCTTACTAGAATATTTTATTAAACATTGGCTGTGCGGCTCGGACCACTTCATGTATTTTTGTGACTGCGTGCCTTCCAGGAGTCTTGGCACTGAGTTGAAATGCAGAGAGAAGAGCTATCTAAGACAACAATCCCAATGAACATAATGCTCAAGCAGTCATCACTTACTGCTATAGTACAAGTAAGACTGAACCGAAAAAAACTGATGAATCTCTTAGTGGTTCATTTTCCCCAAGAAATGGTACCGGGTGGTGATTAGGGGATCTTTGTATTGGTGGGATTTGTCTCATTGCAAAGTGGATCACATACTAAAAGTTCCTCCCATTTTATAGACCTAAGGCCTGAAGAAAGATAGAGGAAAATTGCTAAGAAGAGAATGAATGAGGATTAGTCAGCTTTTCTATTCCTAGAACTCAATATCAAGAACACACATCTGAAAGGAGGAGAGGTTCGGTTTAGCTCACTGCACGAGGATTCAGAACACAAGCTGCTGGCTGCCAAGAAGGTACATCATCCTAGAAAGGAGAGCCAAATCAAAGCTGCTTGGATCATGGCATTCGGCAAGCAAAATGAGGAAACAGCTCCAGAGAGTTAAGGATAAGGCACAAGATGTAGTACACGAACCCATGCTTCCATGACACACACAGACACGCACAGAAGTATGCTCCACCAATTCCATTGTGGATCTCCAGGCAATCAAGCTGATGAAATTGAGCTCAACAGTTACATCCCACCCCTTATCAAGCTGTCACTAAAACACACCTTCTCAAGTCACACTTAACCTTCAAATAAAGACAAGATCAAAATTCTGCCAAATATCATAAAACAATCTCATGTAGAACCAAAAAAGCAAAAAATCCCTTTACCAAAATCTCAACAGTTCCAGCATTTTTCCACAATCCAGGTCAAATTCTCTTCTGAGAGTCAAGGCAAACAGGTAACTCTCTGAATCTCTGTAAAAATCACAATCAGGCTAGTATCAGTATACAGTGCCACATCTTAAACATTTCCATTCTGGAGGAGAGAAGTGGAGAGGAAAAAAGAACTGAACTAATCCAAGAACAAAATCCAAGAGAAAAAATGTTAAGTCCTGTGCCTCCATACTTACCCATCAACTGGGACATATGCTGATGAAATGTGAGTTTCAACATGTTTGGGCAACTCACTCCTTTGGCTTTGAAGACTGCAGACCATAGGAGTTATCCTTTGGGCTGGCTGTAGTCACAGCCTGCAGTTTTCCTTTGATGACATTCCATGAGCGTGGCATATCTGACTTCCTGGGATCTCCACTCACTTCTGGTGTTATTCCTATGGCTTCATGCACTGCCATCTCAGGAGCTCCTTGCAGGCGTCCCTTTGAAACCTGGACGGTAGCCTCTCTAACTCTATAACTGCATGCCATAATATCAGCATCATATGGACAAAGCCACAGTCCGTTGTCAGGGATATAATAATCAGGTCCCTGTGGACCATGGCTGCACTGGTCTCTGAGTGCCTCGATGGCTAAGACAAGTGAAATGATTCCCAGGAAAGCCATTCCTTAGGACTCCCCTATCAAGCAGGCTTCCTAGGGACTGTCTTCTGAAGTGAAATATTGGCATGCTTGTTCCTTTAAACCTGTGATGGGTGGTGTCCTGCTGATTGGTGACATGGCCTCGATGCATCTTTAATGTCCCTGTACAAAGTATTGCACCTGATTTCTTTTTAATGGTACTAATCTCTTCAGTAACCACATATCCTTTAGTCCCAACTTTACACATCATTTTGCTTTCAACACAAAGTTTTCAAGATTTTCTGATCTGTTTTTGCCCCCAGTTCAAATTATAAATCAGCCTAAAAGCAGCCAGCAGTATCATGCCACAGCCTGAATGTTGGGTTCTCTTTGAATTTCCTCTATCACATCAATTAGTTGACTGCCATTAATCCCCATCTTCATAAGCAAAATACAGACTTTTTTTTTTGCACAATCTAAGATACATGCTGTCTTGTCCAATTCCCAATGAAGTTCTTATTCTCAATTGAAATCTTCTGAACCTGGCCTTTTACTGACTACATTCTTGTCAACATTCTGTTCTTCTAAATTTCAAAAAGAATCACCCACCAGATTCTATTTATAAAATTCTAGGACCTCTCCAACTAACATCTGTAAACACCTCCCAAAAACCAATTTCAAAAGCTTTTAAGCCACACAACCTCTTTTCTCTGTTGTCAATTTTTTTTCTTTTAGTCAGCTTTCCCATTACTGGGAAATACCTAACACCTAATAACTGAATGAAGGGTATATTTAATTTGGTTCATGGTTTCCTGGATTTGAATTCCTGATCACCTGGTTCCTTCAAATACCATTGTGGAAGAGCATGACAGAGCAAAGTTGCCTAATTCATAGTTGCTGGGAAGCAGAGGGGGAGCATAGGCTCAGAGAGGAAAGGAAGAGGTATCAGATACAGTAGCTAAGTTCATACCATCGTCATCCAACCAGACAAACCCAGAAATATGCTCCACCACCACAATGGCAGCTCCCAAGCCAATCAATATGACATAAGCAAGCATAACTATCAGGGGGGAAATATTTCAAGTGTCCTTGATATTGAGATCTAGACAGAGCCTCCTGATAAAGAAATCACCAAATGGTCTAGAAATTCAGATATATCTCAGAATTTGGACAAGAAAATGCCCAAAGTCCTTGACTGCAATCCTAAAAGTACTGTAATTCCCTGGCTATGAACCAAATCAGGTGTGTGCAGCAGCCTGTGAAACTTGTCATTTAAAACCTTTACAATTACCTATGATTGGACGTGAAAAAAATCATGCAAGACTCTGGCTTAGGACCAGATAACTCAGGTCTGTCTGGGTGAATAATAGTGAAGCTGAGGCATCAGCTAAGTTGGAAGCTTCAATATGAACATAAAGCTTAGTTTGTCATGTTGAATAGATCATGGCAAATACTGAGAATGGGTGTGGGGAGAGTGCTTTGCTCCATTTTTGTGGTAAGTGTAATTCTCTATGGTGCAAATATAAAATCTCAGTGAGGGAGAAAGAGTTCCAAGAAATTATTCATGATTGAGTGGAATAAATCATTTCATCATGCAAGAAGAGGAGCTCAAACAACAGTGTAATTAGATTTTAGAAAAAGAAACAATGGAATATTCCTTAACCTGAAAGATAACCAGTAAAAACGCACCCATATGCAGCAATCAAAATATATCAGCTAAGACTTTGTTCAGTGGAAAGTAATAAACTGAAACTGGTGGAGAGACAGTTTTGTTGTTATTTAAAAAGGTGATTCCAAGCTTTGTGCAATGCCTCAGATACGCTTTCAAGATCCCAGAACGCAGGTCCTGAATGCCACATTGTTGGATGTTTTTTCTTGTGTTGAATGCCTCACACCCTTTGGATGAAGTTAGTGCTGTAGAAATCCCATGCATAATGGAGTCAGGAAGAAGGAACACAAAAGGTAGAATAAGGAACTTTTTTTCATCCTGCTCAATCCTTTAAATGGAGTTAAGAATTTTACGACAGTCCAAGAGATGATTTCTATGTCATTTATCTAAACTATGTCATAGAACTTCTTTTACTTGCAAAGTAGGCTAGAAAAACAGGCATTTTTATTTCTAGCCTCAACAAGAAGTGCTAATGAAGGTTGTATTTCTTGTTCAGTTAACAAACCAAAACTAGTTGATGATTATGAAACAAATACATAAAAACTATAGTTAATTAAAGAGTCATTGAAAGTATCTAAATATCTATTTTAAATATTTAATAGCTCTGGCAGATTAATGATTTACTTTTCAGTATTTACACATATTTAGCTTTGAGAAAACAATCAGCACTGGCATAAGATTAAAATGAGTCTGAAAATGATATTTAGATGTTTCAGTGTATCTCTTTTATATAAGGAAATAAAGCATTGAGGAAAATGTAGTAAAAAATTATTAGATGGTACAATAATCATCATTTGGTGAATTATTCTCAGTATAATTAAAGGAAATACAAATACTGATCACCAACATCAGCAAATAGTGTTTTAAAAATCTATTTGTACCAGGCAAGTCATTGGAGATATAAATGCAAAGAGGTTGTTTTCATGTTTCTTTGACTTGGTTAATTTTAATCTGCAAATTTGCTATATATGCCTTTTTGTATTTTCTGAGTATAAGTGAGAAAATGAATAATTCAATGCAATTTCCTCATTATACTCGTAGATAAAAAATATTTAAAGTTTTAACATGTCAGATGTTTATTTGCAATCTTCACCCCACAACTTCTTTATGGAACATTAGAATTTAAAACTTTGTGAATGTCAGTATCTCTTCATCTGGGGGAAATCTCACCTTCATAAGAAATTTGACAACAGAGTGGAATAACTACATACACACACAGATCATTTGATAAACATTTTGTAGATTGACAACTAAAGATGTTATAGATAGTGAACATTTTGAGCATTTTCTAGAGATCACTGAAATCTTTATATTGTGGATATAATACTACAAAAAGTCACAAGAATAATTCACTTTTTAAACAAATTTTGTAACATATTCGTGTGCAAATTCTTCTATTATTCCATATTTCTCTACTTCTAATATTTATATATTTTCCACATCAGAAAAAGTATCTATTCTCTTATGCTCCTATTGGTATTTTAAAACGGAACAAATACTTTAGAAATCTCTCAACAATATCTACTAATGCTAAAAAAATGCACTTCATGATATTTCCATTCTAATGCAGCTATACATGTGTGTGTGTGTTTGTGCATACACATTCATCGAATATACGCATATAACTGAAGTTTCATTCTTAGTGAACTAGAATACTACTTCAATTCCTATTGGCAAACATGGATAAATACAAAACATTTACTTGATAAACTACATACTACACAGCACTGAGAATGAATAAACTATTGCTATATTCAGAATCAGAAATGAATCTCACAAAATTATGAACAAAAGAAGAATCTCCATGAAGGTCAAATTCTATTTGTTTAGAGAGAAGATGACATTACAATTATTTATGCAGAACAAAGCTATAAGGGACATTTGGGGTCACTTTAATGTCTGGAAATTTCCATTTATTGATTTGAGAGTAGGTTACATCAGCATGTTCTTTAGAAAGTTATAAGCCAGGTGTGGTGGTGCACTCCTATAATCCCAGCACTCAGGAGGCTGAGGTAGGAGGATCATTGCAAATTCGATACCAGCCTGGATTACAAAGTGAGCCCAAGGCCAACCTGAACTGCATAGCAAGACCCTGTCTCAAAAAGACCAAAAAAAAAACAAAAACAAAAACAAAACAAAACACAAACAAACAAAAGTTATGTAAGCTGAATTCTTAGGCATATATATGGATATGTGTGTGCTATGTGTGCCATTAAATAGGTCAATATATACTCACTCAAAATTTATTTTTAATTTTATAAAATTACTGAGAAAGAAAATTTAAAACCCAAAATTGAGAACTTCATAAAGATGTCAATAGTTAATGCCACCGTTGTTTACAGGTATAAAATTTGGAAATGAAGCAAACAAAACCTATTCCCAAGTCAACCCAACAATGAGCAAAGTAGCTTTAGATACCTGAATTTGGACTCTTGAATTTCAAAAATAGCTCAGGTAATTATCAGAAGACCATTCAGTCTAATTGTGTCTGAGAACATTTTACTTTAATGAAACTACAATAATAAAATCATGAGACAGTAACAACTCTGCCATCCCGTTACAAAATTTACATTGTGCTACTTGAACTGAAACCCTATTTTTAGAAATTATTATAATTATCAGCACCTGAGGATTTTCATTCACTGTTCTACACTGGGGAATAATAGGCACTAAGTCTGTAATTGCTTAGTTTTTATGAAAGTTCTGAGAATTTAACTTCTTTGGTGTTTGTTACTGTATCAGTGTCAAACTGCTTAAACATTTAATTTGCTTCTGCATAATTGATCATTCAGCCAAACCACAAATTTTAAAAATTCAGAGTCTCTATAATAAGTATATTTATTGAGATCCTTGTCTTTTATGTGAACATGGCAGTTTCCAGGGACATTTTATTTTATTTTATTTTATTTTATTTTTTTTTTGGTGGTACTGGTGAGTAAACTAGGGACTTCACATTTAGCTACATTCAGAGCCTTTACACTCTGAGGTAGGCTCTCACTAAATTACTAAGTAAATGAGCTGTATTCCAACTTACACTTTTCCTAACTCAGCCTCCCAGAGTGCTGGAATTACAGGTGTGTGCCATTAGGCCCAGCTTTCCAGATATTCCTCTACTCAGAAAATAATTTTAAAATTTCTTGACAAAGGCATTATTTATCTTGGGTTTGTCTTACAAGAAAGTTGTCTGATGATCCTGTTACAATTCAGGTTTGCCCTAAAACAAGATGCTATAAAGATAGGGTAATCCTCTGTAGATTTAAAATATTTTTGCTATTTTCTCTTTGAAATGTAAACATTACACTTGTTATGGGTTCAAAACCAGCATAGGAAACCAAGCAGACAATTACGAATTTAGAAGAGCCTTTATTTATTTAGCCGAGCCCGGCAGCTGAACTGCCTGTTCCCTATAGGAAACTAGCAGAACTGCACAGACCCCTTACAGCAGGCAGAATTTAAAGCAGAAAACCCCATCCTGATTAGTACACTCTTGGCTAAATCTGGAACAAGGAGTTTAATCTGTAATTTATTGTGAACAACACAAAGGACTTGGTTTAGCAAATACATTGTTTTTAACATACATATGTTCTTTCAGGGGCAAACTGACCTCACTGTACTTTCTCTTAGTCACTTTCCACACCCTGGGGTTTAGCTTTGTGGAATTTTCCTGTGTGAACCATCACAATAGTAACTTTTTTCTATAGAGTTGAGAGTGGAACCAATAAAAAATGTTGATTGTCCTTCCAAAGATGGTAGATTATGCAAAGAATTTAAATTATTATATTTTGCCAATATCTAGAAGAATGATGTAGAGGTATACATTTTGATTCAAAAACAGCTACAGTATACATACTGCATTGAAAAAATAAACAAATAAAACAATTTATGATCGTGAGTCAAATATTAGTAAGATGGAATTCTGTGGATATGGGTGAATCCAGTCATTTACTTTTGGTAACAATGCAATACTATATGGTACACAGAGGAAGACTGATATTGTCTCATAGTTCTGGTATTGCAAGGGCCTGTGTTCTTGGAGGTAGAGTCCTGAGGCCTTGCAGGGCATCATGATGTGATATATGTTTTCTGCTGTCTCTCCTTCTCCCAGTCTAGCTACCAGTATCTAATCCAGGTGTCCCCAGTTTGAGGACTTTAATCCTAATCACTTCCCAAGGGCCCCACCTGAAAGCCACGATCAGGTTCAGTTTCTACCCTCACAATAAGAATTAGCCTCCCTCAGGATTTCAGAACAGGCTAACTATATTCCAACTAACAAGCACTATGTTTGAATTAATTGTACTCACAAGAATGGGGAAGAAAATAAAACCATATTAACTGCATACTGACGAAAAAAATAAGAATTATTGTTTCACTTATGCTACTTTTGTATTGTTTTAAGTGTAAAAACTAACAGGCATTTACTATAGTGCTTATAGGTGACTGAATTAAAATTAGCTGAAATGGGATGCACGACTATACAACAGGGACATCTATATACACAATAAAAACCATGAGAAAACATAATGACATGTTTAAGTCAGAAAGGGAGATGGAGGAAAATGTAAATCAAACCTGATCTTGATATTGAATGTGAACATGTAGCCTCCACATTCTGATGAAATAAATTTCTGTTAAGCTATAATTTGTTACAACATTCCAGGCAAACTAATGTAGTTTGTTTATTTTTAATTATTTCCTCAGAAAAAGCATGCATAGAATTGCCCACAATGATAATATTAGTCTTATCTGATTCATTTGCTCTATTTGTGGCTGAGGCAATTAATTGTTACACACATTCTTTCCTGGTATTTTGTGAAGGGTTATAATATATCCAGTTGAAAGATTATACCTTGTAGCTTCCATGACTATGATTAAATTATGGTCAAGAAAATGTAAACAGAAGCATTCTCTGAGGTTCCTGTGAAGAATGCTTTGAAGAAGCCGATACAACAAGGAATACAATGCATACCTTTTGTACTTGCTTCCTCCTGCTGTATGAAAGCAAATGTCATGGCTGAGTTCAGAATCCATTTTGAGTGCAAGTAGTATAAGAATAGAAGCAAAGTGCTGGAAAGAGCGAAGTAGAAAAAGAGTGGTGACCTATATAGCTAATAACTGTTGAACCTTGTAACCAATGTGAACTTCTTACCTCTCAATTCTTGTTTTGTATGACACAACTAATGTACTACATTAACTTTTACTTTGAGAGATTATATACATAAATAAATGTAATCATAAATGTTTATGTATGTATATTTGCAAATGTGGATATATGTATATATACAAATTATTCCTTAGTTATTGCATTTAATTATAAAATTACTGCCTAAAATTAATTGAAACTGGTCAACACTCTCCCATATGAGGTCTTCTTCATATATCTACAGAAAATATAATATGATTGAATGATTAAAATAATCATTACTATGACTATTTTAATCCATGATATTTTTGCAATTGCTTTTCTTATGCTATTTTATCAAAATAAACTTGCACCCAAGATAAAAGGAATTATTTTCATAAAGCACGTACATAGTAAGCAACAAATGATTGGCCTAGGTTTAAATGTACAACTCTTGCCGGGCGTGGTGGTGCACACTTTTAATCCCAGCACTCAGGAGGCTGAGGTAGGTAGAGCATTGTGAGTTCCAGGTTGGCTCAGACTATAACGTGAGCAAGGCCAGCTGGAACTACATAGTGTGACCCTGTCTCAAAAAATAAGTAGGACTTGGGTTTTGGCTCATTGGCTTAAGAGCCTGTTTGGCAGGTGCAAGGTCGTGAGTTCCATCCCAGGTACCAACCTAAAAAGAAAAAAAAAAAAAAGTACAACTCTACCAATTATATTTTCATTTTCTCCAAATATTTTGAGATATTTCTTACATATAAAACGTCTTTGAAGGTTATTTAACAGATTGTATTTTGACCAAAACTGCCATTTCTAAAAATGTATCATTTTACACTAGTATCCCATTGTACAGTAGAAATATTTTTTATATCATCAATTGCACAAAATAATGTAAAAACTGCTACATCTGTATCTATATCTATATATATATTTATATTGTTATCTAAAAAATTTCAGTAATTTCCTTACCATAAACATCTTTACTTTTGTGCTAAATTTAACTAACCTAGAACAATTGTCAAGCCACTCTACCTGATATTAACTTCAGTAAAAATTCTTCTTCTTTT
>RJWM01005104.1:0-94963 GCA_004363535.1 Dasyprocta punctata | reverse complement strand
TGAGGCAGCCATGACAACTAAAGACACAACAGAGGGCTCCCGAGAATCCACCATGTTGGGTCAGGGTAGAGCCAACCAGAAGACAACTAGCCTGCCTTCCTGGTGAGTGGCGTGAGTGACACAGATTCCAGGAAGAGAAAGATCTGCATCTCCCGTGAGCCTACTGGTGTGTGGGCTGAGAATCCAATCCCCCCTTACATGCCCCCATAAGCAATCTGCTGGTTTGGAGGACTGGCTAAGTTGAGGTACATAAAGCAACTAAATGCTTGTATTGTTTGGTTGATTTTACAGGCCTGGGGCCAGCAGTCTGAGCATCTCTTGGGAGGATGACAGTATGTAATGTAGCAAATATGGGGATTCCCTTCTATCTTATCTTTGAGGCCCAATATTGTTCTCACTGTTTTGCTTTATTCTGATTGTTTTGCTTTATTCAGTATTCTGTTTTGATTGGTTTAATTCTGTTTTGTTTTTGGATAGATTTTACTATACCTGATGGAATGGTCAACTATTGTGAAGGTGACAGGATACACTATAGTAGCTATTATTTTCCTAGTATCCTGCTTTGAAATTCTGTACCAGTTCTACTGCTTTGTTTTGATTGACTTTGTTCTGTTACGTTTTGTTGGATTTTACTATCTTAAAAAAAAAAGACACAATAGAGGACTTATAGAACTGCTTCAGAAAGTGGCAAGAATGATGGGATAAATATGTTTTAGGGAGATTGATGACAATGTATCTTTTACTGTAATATTTTTTCTTTTAAAAACTTAAACATTCATCATACTCTTTACATGTACCTTGTATGCCCCTACAGTAATTTGCAATATGTTTTCTTCCCTATCTGGATTCTTTATTGGTCTCTTAAATTAAAGTGTCTCCTGTATTTCTTTCCTTTTATTCCCAACCCTGTTAAAAATTAGTAGACAATGTTTTTGGGAGCAGTTTTCAGTTTACAAAAACAAAAACAAACAAAAACTGAGCAGCAAGATGAATTCTCATATCTGCTACTTTCTATTTTTCTTACTATTAACCTCTGGCATTGGTGTGCTACATTTGTCAGAAATGATGAACCAATATTGACCTCTTTTTTTTTTTTTTTTTTGATACTGGCAATTGAACTCATGACCTTGTGCTTCCTAGGCTGTAGGCTTTTGCTGCTGAGCTATATCCCTGGCCCTATTGATGTGTTTTTGCTAACTAAAGCCCATGGTTTAATTGGAGTAAGTATACAGTCTGTCTGTTTTACTATTCTATGGAGTTTTGAAAAATGTATGTGTCATGTATCTGCCATTATAATATTCTACAAAATAGTTTCACCTGTGCTCCACTTACTCCTCCCTCTTTCCTCTTTGTGAATTCCTGGCAACTACTGATATTTCCATTATCTTTGCAGGTTTGTTTCCATCTCCCTTTTCTGATTCCTAGATTATTCTTGCTAATTTGGTAGGCTAATTTAGCTTCTTTCTTGTGATGGTTAAGCTTAATTTTCAGTTCAACTGCCTTAAGAGACTGCTGGAGAGGTGATTGGCTCATGGGGATGCTGTACTCATCAGTGGATTGTTCCACTGATGTTCATAGCTGAATGTGTTGTTGGAGGGGACCAAGTTGGGATTTGGTCACTGGCTGTGTGTCCTTGGAAGGTACATGTCTTGCTGGTGCTCTTCCCTTGTGTTCTGCTTCCCAGCCACCATGAAGTGAGCAGCTTTGCTCCACTATTCTCTTCTGCCACGATGTTCCTTCCTTGGAGCCAGAGGACCATGGACTGAAATCTCTGAAATCATGAACAAAACAAACCCTTCTGCTTTGAGATTATATATGTTGGGTATTTTGTTCCAGTGACCAAAAGCTGATGAATATAGTTCCTCTGTACTTTAAAATTCAGAATTGGTTTCATTATTCCATTTTAAAAAATAAACAGAGTTCTACATAAAGCAACTTACTTAAATCCTTCCTAATCTAATGTGGTTTCCTATGTCTTTGAGGAAACTTTTCCTTGAATTTCTACCCACAACTTCAATTAGGTCTAATAAAGCATGTCAAAGTTGGGAAGCAGCTCTAAAGTAGATGTGTTTTGCAAGTCTGCCTTTTCTCCTTAACTATCTTAAGCCAAGTTTTCCAGTATCTATCTAAATATGTCCCCACTTCTATAGACGGGGTCTCTAGAAGATGTGTTCTCTGAGATTCTTAAGGCCTTACTGCACTGCAGCTTGAGCTAATTGAAAGCATCCTGAGTGGGTCTGGAGAGATGGCTTATTTCTTGCCCATATGCTGAAAGTGAATTCTCCATTCAGAATCAGCCAGTCTCCAATTGTGATTAACTCATGGGTAAATAACAGTAATCCTGTTTTCTTGGGCAGTGAAATCTGGTCCAATTTGGAATTCCAGGAGGAGTTCCTTAGTTAAATATACAGTCTGCAGAATCACCACATAGAGAAAAATGTTATAGAAGCTGTATGCCATATTTAATTTTAATATTAGTCTATGAGATTAGCAGAGATGAAATTTACCTTGGGAAAAAGAACTGGCAAAGGTCATCCAAGGAGTAGGGAGAGCTTTTGACTTACAGGTTTTGCACAATAAAGAATTTCTTCTTTCCTTCCTTCTCTTTCTTCTTCATTCCCTTCTTGTCTGTGACCCTAAGCTCTCTCTTAAGCTTAAGAGGCTGAGGCTTGGGAACTGTGGTCACATGTGAAGAGTGTAATAGAGGTGGAGGGACTTTCTAGTTTGTGGAAATTTTTATTGATCATAACCTTGGAATTCATCTCTCATTTTATTTTTTTTAACTTCTCTTCCCCATCTTCCTTCTTTCCTATCCTAGATACCCCCCCCTTTTTTTTTAAAGAATCAGAGTCTGTGAATGAACTTCATCATGCTTCATCTATGTCTGTGATTACTTCAGGGCATGTTTTGATCTTTCTAGATTTGCTCTCATTCAGTGGAATCTCATTTTTTAATTTTAGATTTTAATAGTGTGTATAATATGTTTGGTGAGCATCTTGACAGAGTTTAACAATACCCTCAACTCCCAGAATCCAGATTGACTGGGGCAGTGGTTTTTCCTTGGGCTGATGGATAATCACTTCCTTTTTGTGTATTTTAAAAAAAATTATTTTAAAGAGTATATAACAGAATAAAGCCAATCAAAACAAACCAATGTAAGATACAAGACTTCAAAACATGATGAAATCAACAGTAGTTACTATAATGCCTTTTGATGCCTTCAAAATAGCTGCAAATAACCTCTGACAGTAAAAATCAATCAGAACAGAATAGAATAGAAACAACAAAAACAAAGCTATGAATGTGATAAAGGACTTCAAAACAAGCCAATAGTAAATACAAAATTGCTACCATAATATATCTTGCTATCCTCGAAATATCTTCTCCTGTCATGGGATTTAACATAAACAAAACAAAAAAGAGTAAAACCCAACCCAACAAAACAATGGAAATGGTATAGGACCTCAAAAGAAGATCATAGGGAATCAACAATGGCTGCAACCCTCAGAAGGAGATCCCCCCTAGATGACACACTGCTTAGCAATATCCTCTGAACCTATGATCAGACCACTGGCCCTAGATCTGCAATGTTAGTGAAATACCAAAGCACCACAGGCATCTAATTGCACTTCATCTCAATAGCTATCATCACAGCCTGCGTTTCTCCAGACAAACCAATCGCTTACAGGGGGGTGGGGGTGGGGTGGGGGGTTGGTACTTCTAGTTTGTCAGTCCACGTGCCGGAAGGGGCTGGGGTCTGGCTGTTCCCAGTTCGGCTGTGACCCACGCATGGTGCTGCTTCCCAGACTGGGCTTGTTTGCTGCTGAGGCCATTGTTCTCTCTAACCTGGGTCCCCTTTTTGTGTATTTTTATGCAGTTTTGGTTGCCTGTTCATCTTACTAAGGACCTACTGAAAACACAGCTCCTATTTCTGTCCCAGTGAATTTGTCTTGGGTCCTTCTTCTGGTTGGGCGGACCTGAGAAGGTCCTGGAATGTAGCAGCAAGCTAGCATTATGGATTCCTACACACAGGGGCAAACTCTCAGGGGTTGTTTATGAGTTCCAGTAGCTCTGGGCTCTTTTCTGTCTTGCCTCAGTGAGTTGAGGAATTCTTGTTTAGGGTTGAGGCTTGGGATATGTTTATTTAGTTTGCCGCATCCCCAAACACTGCATGGCTCTGGTTTCTGGAGGAGGTACCTTGGGTTGGTTGGTGTGAAAAGGACTACACAGGTTAGCTCATTAGGTTGTGTTTACGTTTTGCTCATTAGATTGTATTTATATTTTGTAAATCCTTTTCCATACTTAGAAGTAGAAGGGAGTAATTTTACTTTTTCTTAAACAAATCAACAATGCCATGACAAATTCAACTATTTTTAGGCTGAGTAATATATTGCTGCTTCCCACATAGCACCCCAAATTTTCTCATTTCTATTTATACTCCAACTTGAAGAACATTTATAGCTATCATGGCTTTTGGCATTTGAATTACAGTGGGATGTCTTCAGTGTGTGTCTGCAGTGCTAGGGAGGTGCTGTCCAAGGAATGAGTGACTGGATTTAAGTGTAGTAGAATGCTACCTGTGTTCCCGGCTCTAGGCTGTGCATGTGACCACTGTTTCATTTATTTTAACATTACATAAAGTTAGCACTGATGACATGCTGAGTGCTAACAGCAGTCAACTTTCAAGAGCTGCCTGGATGGAGGCAGGTGGCAGGGATCAGGTAGGAGAGAACTTCAGACTGGTCCCTGTGCCTTTGCCTTCTTCCCCCTCTGACTGCCTGCCACTTGGCTCTCTTCAGCAACCTGGTGCAGCTATGGCTGCATGTTTGCTTCCTGCTCCCCAAGTTCACATGTTGAAACACTAACCTCTAAGGCAATTGCATTGGAAGACTGGTCTTTGGGGGGGGTGATCAGAGCATGACGGGGAAGCCCCTGTGAATGGAATAGTGTCTGTACAAGAAGAGATGCAAGAGAGGTTGCTTCCTGTCTGCTCTCTGTTGTGTAAATATACAATGAAGACAAGACCATCTAAAAGTAGACACTTACCAGAGACAACCATGTTGGCACCCTGATCTGGACCTCCAGGTTCCAGAACTGTAAGAAATAAATGTTTGCCTTTTATAAACTGCCCAGTCTATGTTATTTTGTTACAGTAGCCCAAGCAGACTAAGATACATGTTGTTATAGTTATTTTCCTATGGCTCTGCCAAGTCTCATGTAATTGTGGCATGGGTGTGTGACTTGGATGAGGCTGAGTCTACCTTTTGTGATTGGTTTGTTGTGTGGCACTGGGATTGATGATGAGTGTTGCACCTGCCCAGGGATGGAGCCGACATACAGTGTAAGGGTGGGAAGAAGGAATGTTTTATCTGTCTCACTGCTTTGTGCCTTGCTGTTTGCAGCAGCCTCCATGAGTGGCTGCCCCACCATGCCATGCTGCCTTGGAGCCAACTGAGTATGGACTGAAACTCCCAAGAACTGTAAGAAATAAACCTTTCCTTCCCTAATTTTTTACATAAGGTATTTTGTCTCAGTAATGAGAGAAAAGTAACCAAGACACATGCCAAGGGGCTATTAGGAGCCCTGGTACAGGCATTCAGATAACTCACCATCCTATCAGTTCAAATTTTCTACTAGTTGTTTTCTTATTTCCTACAATACTTCTAGTAACTAGTCCTGTAACCAAGCCACAATGCCAGATCCAGTGCTAGAGACTGGGGCTTTGCCATGATTCATGTGTCTCATGTTGTGCCAGTAGCCAGGCATCCACACTTGAATGTGTCATGTACCAACTCTCTTTCTCTCCTGCAAGTTATTGCCAACCTGACCCTCACCATTTGCCTTCTCTCAGAGTCCTCAAGGTGATGGTATATATGAGCAATGACAAAAATCACACTTTGTTAAATACCTTTTTGTGTACCTTTACTCAAGCACTAACTACTTTGTTTACATGTATATTTCCTTCAGTAAACTGTGAGCTAGTTAAAGTCAGCTTGTTGATCATTTCCCCATCCATCCACATGTCAACCTCTCTACCTCTCACCCAGCATTTATTGAGCACCTATTATGTGGAAGAGTCCATGTATGATAGTGGGAAACAAGCAAACAGCATAAGATTATGTTCCTTTCCCCTGCTGGGATGGCATCAACATCTAGCACAATGCCTCTAACTAGTGGTTGGTCAATAAATATTTGTTGCGAGATAAATGAACTAATGACTTATACAACTTATTCACGACACAGTGATCTCAGTCCTTATGTGGATTTTTTCTGATGGTTTACAGTAGTGTTTGCTCCTGGGAACTGCTTTTCTCTGCTGGATATATCCAGTCTAGTAGAGTTCCAGAATATTAGCTGACCCAAATTTTGGTTTTGGCTCAGAGAATTGGAGGTGACTAACGCAGTGGAAGATAATTTTTCTCTGGGATTAGGAATAGGGTCAGAGTGCAGTCCCCTTGAGCCCCAACACATTGTTTCATTGGTGCCCTCTGAGAACCTGCAGTTGATGAGTTTAACACACAGTAAACACTAGGTCGTCAATTTATTCTTCTTCAAGAACTCAGTGTAGATGAGTGGTCTCAAAGTGTGGTTCTAGGATCCCTGGGGTCCACAAGACTCTTCCTAGTGGGTCATAGGATTCAAACCATTATCATAACAATATGAAGATGTTATTTGCCCTTTTCACTTTCATTCTGTCATGAATTTGCAGGGGGAGTTTTCCAAATCTCCATGACATGTAATATTGCCATAGATTAAGCGCAGGAGATGTAAGTATTCAGCTGTTTTCTGTGAAGCTAGACATTAAGAGGTCTGGAAAAAGATTAAATAGAATAGAGGGAAAGAAAGTGCATGCAAAAAGGAATTAAGGTGTGTTATGTACATATACCAACTCCATGCATGGAATGTAAGCCTTTTTACTGCAAACGTACTGATAATAAATAAATGCACTTAAAATTTGACAATTTTCTCACTACATTTTTTTGGTTTGAAATGGAGTTATTTTTATTAAAATATATTATTTATGTTCACATATAGTATATTCATCATTATTTTAAAGTGAATTAAATATTGCTCAGTTTTAAAAATTTCTAATATGGTAAATATCAATAGACTTGGCAGTAGAGATAGCCTAAACTAAAAAAGCTCTTTGTGGGTAGAATCAATAACTTCTCTTTTTGTCAGTACTGGGGATCAAACTCACAACCTCATGCCTGTCAAGCAGGTGCTTAAGCAACTGAGCCAAACTTGTAGCCCTGTTTTTTTTATTTTTTTGGCACTGGGGATCAAACTCACAACCTCGCATCTGCCAGGCAGGCGCTTAAGCCACTGAGCCAAACTCCCAGCCCTGGTTTTTTGAGACAGGGTCACACTATGTAGCTCAGGCCAGTCTTGTACTCGCATTGTAGCCCAAGCTGGCCTTGAACTCACAATGCTCCTCCTACCTCAGCCTCTCGAGTGCTGGGATTAAAGGCGTGCGCCACCACACCTGGCCAGAATCAATGACTTTTAAGATAGTAAGATGTTTGATTTTACTACCATTGATATAGACTAATTTCTGAATGTGGAGGCTTTGCCATCACTGACTGGTTTTGAATCCTGGTTTTACCATTTACTACTGTATGATTTGGATAAGTTACTTACCCTCTGTGGGCCTCTGTTTCTTAGTTGGTAAAAGAGAAATAATAACACCCATTATCCAACTCGTTGAGCTATTGAAAACATTAAATGAGATAATAAATACTAGGTACTTTGAACAGGGCTTGGAACAGAGTAAGCACTGAATAGTTAGTAGCACATGACAGTGTTTCAAATGTAACCTATGGTATTTCCCCGTATCCACAAGGCATACATTCTATGATTCCTAGTAGATGTCTGAAACCTTCGATAGTATTGGCCCCCATAATTTAATGTCTTTTCCCATTTAACTAAACACTTATCACACAAGTGGCTGTAACTTCTGGAGTTTGAAATGTGACAGCAAAACCAGTGCAAATTTCTTTTTCCTTCTTCAAAATTTCATGGACGGAAGAGTCCTTTTTTTTTTTTGTTTGTTTTATCATAGATCTTATCAACCTAGGCATGAGATGTTTTTCTTTCCCTAAGTTGAGAATCTTCACATTTTTACTTAAAGGAATTACTTATGGGTTTTCTCTGATGTGGCCAAATAGCCAGCATTACTGTTCTTATCCTTTGCAGCCATTCGTTAGTAAAGCAAGGGTTACTTGAACACAAGCACTACAATACCACAGCAGTTGATCTGATCACGAGGATAACTACTAAGTGACTATTGGGCAGGTAGCATATAGTGTGGATACAGTGGGCCAAGAAATGATTCACCTACCAGGTAGGTCAGTGCAAAATTTTATCATGTTACTTAGAATAATGTGTGCTGTAGTCAGGGCTTACAAGTAAATAGTTTTAATACAGGTTACATGATTTGTAGGATTATTTTATAATATTTGCCCAAAAAGTCAAATGAAGAAGCATATAGGAGATCTGTCCATGTACTGGAGAACCAAAGAACCCAGCTGAGGGCCTGGGTCCCGTGTCAATGTCCTGCGTGAGTCCAGCTGAAGACCTAGAGCCCATAGCGATATCCTCTATGAATCCAACTGGAGGCCCAGAGCCCACAACAAAGTCTCATGCAAGTTTGTATCAAGGATCTGCACTGGAAAGACCCAAAGTTGGTTGGTGGAAGCTAGAAGGTCTAGGCCAGCAGGATGAAGGATCTGTGCCAGCAGGCTGAGGGATCTGCACTGGAGCCAGGAGGCTACACTCAAGATAAGAACTAGAGCTCCCCAGAAAAGAACCACAACCATCCTCAGCAATAGCAAGGTCCTGAGCTCCTCAGACGATAACAGCTGAGTTCATATCAGGAAAACCAGTGTGACAAGCTTCTCCAGGAAACCAATAGCACTCCCTCTTCCCCTCCTGTTCTCTTTTTGTGCTGTTGGCAATAATCAGGTGGGCCTTCCCCAGCCAGCAACACACTGATTCAGTTCACCTGGGTGTTACAAATTGACCATTAGTTAATCCACCACTGTTGACTGCAGCTAACTAAAACTGGAGAAAGCAAACTGCGGACAAATATTCTTACTTTAGAATACTTAGAAAATGTGGAAAACTAATGAGAAAAAAGTTATCCATGATCCAGATCCTTAGAAATAGCCACTGGTTGCCTCTATGTATTTTTTCTCACATCATCTGTTTGTCTGCCTATGTCTGTATTTTTGGTCTTTATATTATTTGTGCCTGATGTTTTCTAATATATTCTGGACAAACTATTATAAAGTCTTATGAAATATGATTTCTCATGGATATATCATAATATTTATATTGTATGATATAGTCAGTGTAAGCCATAATAAATTTAATCTTTCCCCTTTTAGATTGGGTTTTATTGTCACCACTATAAATCCTACATGATTAACATTCTTGTACATTAATCTTTGCCTGTGTCTCTGATTATTTTCTTAGGATAAAATTTAGATGGTGTAATTACTGGGGCCAAAAACTATGTGTATTTCCAAGTAACTAGAATGTTTATATTTACTACAATATTTTCAGCTGTACATAAGAATGTCTGTTTCATGGCATGCACATATGTCAGAGTTTAAAGTTGCTTTATTTGACAATTAATTTTTGGTGATTTGATAGGTTTAAGTGGCATACAACATGAAAAATTGTGCGTACTCATTCATTACTAGTGACTACAGTTCTTGGAAAATTGAATTTTTTCCTGTGAATTATTGTTCATTTCTTTTGAATTTTAAAAAATGGGATATTAAAATTTCCCTATTTATTTGTAAAAAGTATTTTACTTTTGTCTAGCAGGTGTGTGGCAAATATTTTTCCCAGGTGTTGGTTGACAATTCTTTTCATTTAAAAATGTGTTGAAAATATTATGTGAAAATTTTTTGTATTCATAACTATTTTTACAAAAAATTGTCTTTTTATGCTTTTCTCAGTCCTATGTTGAATTAAACTAAATTTGTGACTTTCCTTTTTCTCTCTTTCATTTTAGTTTAGTTTACTTCCTTTTCCTTCTTCTTTTTCTCATTTAGCATTTAACTCTGTAATACATCTGATTTTTATCATGGTGCATGGCTGAACTACAGCTTGAACTAGATTTTTCAAAATAACCAACCCTTTCTGTACAAGTTTTTGAATAGTCTACCTCCTCCCCATTTTTTGTAATGGTTTCTTTATCAGACCTTATGTTCGAATATGTTTGAGGGCCTCAGGGCTTCCAATTTTTCTCTGTGGATCTACAGAATGATTATTGTACCAGGATCATCCTCTTTTAATCAGGCTTATAGTATATTTTCATATCTGGCAGAGTGAAATGCTTCTCATTACTCTTCCTCCAAACTTATCCAGTCTTTTGCTTGCTTTATTATTTCAGATGTGTTTAAAAAAAAATCTTTTTAAGGACTTCTTTCTTACTATTCTCTGCCATTGACATTCTGGTTTTGATTTCGATAGATACAAAAATTATGGCAGACAGCACAGACGGGGAGTGCAGCCAGATCAGCTTCTGTGTGCCTGCCGCCACCATTGGAAGGCTAGCATCCTGTGGGTAGCTAGCATGGGAAGGGAGACACAGTCAGATATGACCTTTGCACCCACAGGCTGCCATTGGAGACCCTTGCTTCCTTTAGGCAGCCAGCTCCCAACGGAAGAATCAGACAAAAATACCCTTGTATGCCTGCCACCATCAGCAGAATCCCAGTGTAGACACACAGGCTGAGAGAAGCAGCCCCACCACCATGCACCCCTGACCATCGGGGACACCTCAGTGTAACTGCATGGGTCTGGAGAAGAACACCCCATGCCCTGTTACCTCCTTGGGAACCTGGGTTCAGAGAAACCCAGGTGCCTGTCCCATTCCCCTACACTGTGGAGGGGCAGCCAATGTAGGAAGTGCCTGGGACCCCACAATCAGCTTGTTGGGAGGAACCCAGGAGAATGTTAAAATGAAGGAGCAAAAGGCAATCTCATACCGCCAGCTCACAGAGAACAAGTCTGGGAGATACAGCCAAGGAAGAAAATGGAAGTCACACACCTGAAATCTCTAAGAGAAGAGCATTTGAAGTAAAGAAACAACTTCATGAGACTGTAAAAGTAATCAGATCAAAAATAATATCTCAGGTAAAAGAAGAAAATACAAACATAATGAAAGAATTGCTGAACATGTTTAAAGAAAACATAGATAAAAAATAGGAGCATAAGCAAATGATGGAAACCTTGAAGGAACAATATAGGAAGGAATTACAATGCATGAAACAGATTCAAAGAGATATCCAGGAAATTAAAAAAGTTGATTGAAAGCTGGCAAAACTGCTTGAAAGAGACTAAAGATAGACTTTCACACCTTGAGGACAGGATTGCAGCTAGCAGTCATGAAAGCAAAGATCTCTTAAAAATAACAAAGAACCAGGAAATAACAATTCAATGGCTGCAAGACAATGCAAAGAAAAATAATTTAAGAGTGATGGGTTTCAGCGAAAAAGCAGGGGTCAATAAAAATGACATAAAAAGACTTTTTACAGAAGTAATAGCAGAAAAATTCCCAAACATGGGAAAAGGATCTGGCATACAGATAAGTGAGGCATATAGACCTTCAACTAGCTATAACCAAAATAAATCTACACCTAGATGTATTATAATCAAGATCCCAGAAATTCAGCACAAGAACAGAATATTAAAAGCTGTTAGAGAAAAGAAACAGATCACCTATAAAGGAAAACCAATCAGAATCATGGCAGACTTGTCAACAAACCATTAAGTCAAGAAGAGTTTGGAGTGAAATGTTTCAAATCCTGAAAGAAAACAACTTCCAACCCAGTCTGTTGTACCCTGCAAAACTATCTTTCAAAGTTGATGACAAAATAAGATACTTCCATGATAAAGGACAATTAAAGAAATTCATGACCACCAAACCAACCCTACAGTGAGTGCTGAAGGATATTCTAGAGAGAGAAAAAGATGACCATGGTTCCAGGAACAGCAGCAGAGGAGGTTTGCCAAACAGGACAGGCAATTTAATGAAGGGGAAAAGTGGGGGGCCAACAGCAGGAGGATAGCACGGCAGAGATGAACCAATGCATACTGGTTGTAACCATTAATGTAGATGGCTTCAATTGATGAATAAAAAGAAATGCAGGGAGAGTAGATAAAGAAACAAGATCAATCAATATACTGTATACAAGAAGCACATTTAACTTGAAAGGAAATTCATAGACTGAAAATCAAGCAATTGTTCCATGTGACAGAAGATCAGAAAAGAAGCAAGGGTAACTTACCCATCAACTGCAGAATGGATAAGAAAGACATGGTATTTTCACCCAATGGAAAGCTACCCTGCTATAATGTAGGATAATCTCGAGGCTCTTGTAAGTAAATGGATGCAACTGGAGATCATGTTCATGGGTGAAATGGTTTGGACTCATACGGGTGAACACTGAGTTATCTCCCTAGCATAAAAAACTGAAGGAGTTAGTGGGATCCAAAAAGCACAGTAGATATTATGAAAGTGATAGGGGAGAAAATCCCTAAAAAGGGAAAGTGGTAACCACTGCTAATTTCCTATTATCTGGTTTTGAATTCTTGTATCATTTTCATAATATTTTTAGGTTTGATTTTATTCTGTCTTGTTTTGTTAGATTTTACTATGTCTAATGGTATGGGCAGCTATTTTGAAGATAATGGGATGTATTATGGTAACCATTGTTGATTTCTTATTATCTTGTTTTGAAGTCCTATAAGCTTTTATTCTTTTGTTTTGATTGGCTTTATTATGTTTTGTTTTGTTTGATTTCATTATGTGCGATGGTATGGACAGCTATTTTGAAGAAAAAGAGACATTATCGTAGCCATTATTGATTTCCTATCATCTTGTTTTGAAGTCCTATAATGCTTTCATTCTTTTGTTTGATTGGTTTTATTGTTATGTTTTATTGGATTTTATTATGTGCGAAGGTATGGACAACTATTTTGAGGAAAACAAGAGACATTATGGTACCATTATTGATTTTCTGTTGTCTTGTTTTGAAATTCTATATTGCCTGCATTGGTCTGTTCCGATTTGCTTTATTCTGTTTTGTTTTGTTCACTTTAAAACAAAAAAAAAATAAAATAAAAAAAAGAAAAATTAATTCATAAGAAATTGCATCTTACAGTCCTCAGCTTTCTCATGCAGGAACATGAGGTATCACTGCATTCACTCAGTTCTTTCTTTGTATCTATCCAGAAAATTTTGAATTCTCCTCACAAAAATATTACATGAGTATTGTTAAGATTATTTCAAGAATTTTTATGCAAAGAATTTTTCTATTTCTTTGTAGGCTTTTAAAATTTTATCTTGCTAAACAGTCCTTGAATGCTGATGTTAAGTTTCAGAGTAGATAAAAACATCTCTTGATATTTCTAGGTGTGCAATAGTATTTGCAAATCACTGTAATTTAATATATTTGCATATATGATATGAAACCTAACACTGTATGTCATATAAAATGTTTGTGAAATATATATTAGTTTTGTTTCATGTCTTATGGATTAATTAGAATTTATAGTGGCATGTTATGTAAGTATGGTGGAAGCAGACATTCTCATCTAAATTCTTCTAAGGTTTCCAATGAAATGTTAACTAGTTGTATAATATAGATAAATAGTCTTCATTATATTGATCATGCATCTACTTTTCCACCAGTTCCTTGTTCCCTCCCTTACTCTTACCTATCTTTTCCTCTCCCCTTCCTTTTCTTTTTTCCTTCTTCTTTTCCTTCTCCTTCTTCTTCTCCTTTTCCTTCTAGTGGAAAGGGCAGTGTATTACCAAATGACTGTTTAAGCATTTAATACTTCAGTGAAGTTTTTCTTAAGTTTTCTTTTTTATGTGATATAATAATAGAATCCCTAATATTAAACTATCTTTATACTTGTAGGATAAAACCCATTGGATTAGATATTTTATTCTTTTTGAGATTTATAGAATTTCTGCATCTTCAAAAATTGACAGAATTTGACTATCTTGTTTTTTTGCTTTTGTTTTTGTACTGGAAATCAAACTCAGGACCTTGCATTTGCCTGGCAGGTGCTGTACTGCTGAGCTTTATCCTCAGTGCAGAATTTGACTGTCTTCATGGATGTTAGTAGTAAACTTACTATTTTAAAGATTTGATTGTAACTATAAATATTTTGGGTTCAATGAAAAATTTTACTTCAGAAATTATTTTTCAAGTGTGGATATATAACAAATAGAATATTTTTTCTTATGCAAAATATAAACTGTATTTTCTCCCCTTTTTCTTCTCAATATGACTTGGACCTTATGTGATAGTGATATTCCGAGGATTCTAATCCTCATGTGAATTAGGGAAAATGTGTGTACTGTATTAAAAAGTGGTCTTTTGGGAGTTCATTATTTTATTTATGTTGTCTTATAGAACACAGAGATAATGGGATAAAATATGGGTGGTCTAGACATGGAATAAATTCAAGTGCTTATTTAATAATGATTAAATTATAATGTGTTAGTTATTGAATACATTTTTAATGCATTGGAATTCAGGCATTGTTATCAATATTGTAAAAATAAAAATGTTTATAGAACATTGCTTGCCAAGAATTTGTTTATTCCATTTTACTTTTAGTAATTACTTTACTTACTCTAGTGGCCAGAAGGATCAAATCAAATAATGACTTCAGTTGTAACTATTGAACTACAAACAAAGCCTCAGACTGTGAAGGAAAACACAGAGTTGAGGGAGTGTTTTTATAAATTAGCTTTTGGAGCAGGGTGGTCTCTGCAGCCCTGGGCCTGTTCCTAGGAGGCTGCTAAAGACATTGAAGGATCATTAAGTTCTCCTAACCTGTGAAAATTTGGATGCATGGGTGCCAAGGCGTCTCTCTTCCTCTACTCCGCCCAGTGCCTTGAACATCTCCCCAGAAGCAGTGTCTGCGGCTCACATCTTGTCTGGTGAGGAGGCCACTCCTCAACTCCCTCCTCTCAGCCTGGTCTGGGAACTTTGTGTAGTGGACATGTTTTGGGGGAGGTTCCTTTGAGTGACTCCCTGACTTCACAGTACAGGCATCCTGTTTGAGGTCTTAATTATGGCTCCCTGAACAGGACCAACATCTGAGTCTATTTACTCAATGTTGGCTCTGGGGGAAGCTGGAAATATGAGTTTCATCTCTGTCACACATTAGCCTATCTGGTGCTGCCTGTGTTTAACTCAACACTCACAGTTTGGCAATGAACATCTACTGCACATGGACCAGTACAGCACTAGGGCCTGGGACTAAAAGTACCAGGGTGACACTATTTCTTAGAGCACCCACGACACTGTTCTGCTTTGCTCAACAGTAAACAATTGTTGAGTGTACATTGTTCTAAAGTTTTGAATTCTTGTTTCTTATTTTCAGCTCTCTGGATTGAGCCCAGGGCATCCTAAGTATTTCTACCCCTGAGTTACAGCCCCACTCCTGAATTCCTTTTTTTTTTTAATTTTAAAGAAAAAAAATTAAAATTAAAGTAACAATAACAATCAAACAGAGTTTCAAAACAAGCTAATAAGAGAGCAACAATAATTAATACATTGCACAGGGTTATCTTCATAGTAGTTACTCAGAGAATAAGATTTAGGCATGAAATATTGTCCAGACAATATCTGCATAAACCTGTGTTTTCAATGAACTAAGAGAAACTACCTGCATAACTATTTTAACTATCTTGTGTTATATACAATGAATTCTTTTTTCTGTTGATACATAATATTTGTACATATTTGATACCTGTATACAATGTATAAGAATCAAATAAAGGTAGTCAGTATTTCCATCTTAAACATTTACCATTTTTATTTGTTGGCAAACTTTGGACTCTAGTGATTTTGAAATATATAATAAATTTTTATAAGTTGTGATCACCCTACTGTTTTCTAGAGTGCTATAATTATTCTTCCTGTTTAACTGTATTTTGGTACCCACATATAACCTCTCTCACCCTTGCCTCTTCCCTTGATCTTCCTAGTCACTTAGTGACCACTATTCTACCCTCAACTTCTATGAGATCAACTATTTTAGCTTCCACATATGAGTGAGGATATGAGGTGTCTGCGTTTCTGTTCCTAGCTTGTTTTATGTAACACAGTGTCATCTAGCTTCACCCATACTGTCACACATGACAATATTTTGTGTTTATTATGGCTAGGTAATATACCATTGTGTGTATGCACCACATTCCTTTAGTCATTCACCTGTCCATGCACACCTTGGTTGGTTACAGTCTTGGCTGATATGAATGCTGCTGCAACAAACATGGCAGTTAGATGTCTCTTTGATAAAATGATTTTGTTCCTGTGCAGTCTTAAGATAGGAAGGGCAATTTCTTGGGGAGATGATAATACACAATTGGACTTTTTAGCATCCTGTAGACATGACCTTTAAAAGTCAGTGCCAATAGTGACAAGATGGCTGTAGGACTGCAGGTCTAAGAGGGTAATGACACGATTAATGCTGCAGATTCACTTTCATGAATGGAATGAAAATGAAAAATAATTCTCCGGCAGCTCAGCACTCTGGCTCAGCAAAATAGCATGCCCAGTTCTGGAATTAATATTGCAGAAAATATCAAAGTGTGTGATCATTTATACTAATTGTTCAAAGCTATTAACCTTAAAAGATTATTTTTCTAATTTTTATTATAGCAAAACCAAGACAATCAACATTGAAAAAGAGCCTTCAGGCTTTAAAATCATGTAGGGAAGCATCTATTTTTAGATGGTTAACAAATGTATTTGGTTTTGAACTTGCAGTTGGATACAGCTCATTAATGAACAGTATAGAAAATTCAAGGAGCAAAGAGACAGGCTAGATTTCACTGTAATTCAGCATCTTGTTGGCTTGTTTCGAAGAAAATCTCCCAGCAGCATCCAGCGTGTTAATAACAGGCAGGGACTAAACACAGGAGGCAGGAGATAGCAAGGATATCTAACAGCTAATCTGGAACATGTCAGGGTTGCTCCGGATCATTTGCTCAGACACTGGGAAGAAGCTGTTCTATCTAGAAAAGGTCCAAGATGTCCTTTCCTTGTGACATAACTGGAGAAATGTTATTATTACAAAGCACCAACGGGTGAACACATCTTGTTCGCTTGCTGGAGAACTGGAGGAAAGGAAGGCACAGGACCCATTCATTAAGACCCTACTGTGGGTATGGAGGCTGGGCAGGGTCCAGTCTAGCACACTGACCCATACACACACCCTTAGGTTCTGAGAGGGCAGCAGAAGGTCTCTTGAGAGACCTAATGACTGTTCCTCCTCTTTAAAATCACAGCCAGCCATAGTAGGAGTGTCACACTTCCTCAGGGACAGCAGGCAGTGGACCACACAGAGACTCTCCATGGCGATGATTCTCTGACTCATTCTCACTTTTCCTTAGTGAATTTTCCGTGGGGTGCAACATGCACCTCACTGCTTTTCAAAGTGGAATTCCTCAAGATAGATCCTCAAGAATGAGGTCTGAGGAGGAAGCCCCATTCTTTTCTGCCAGATCAGTGGAGCAATGAGACTTATGGTATCTAGGAACCAACTTGGATGGGGTTGGGATGGAGGTATGTGTGGAGGGAGATAGCAGAAACATAGCAACATGGCCAAGGTCATTTTGAAGTGACATCTTTGAGAAATAGTCCAAGAGTCATTGAGGGAAATTTGAGAATGTGAAAATGGTGATGAATGGGTGGGGAGAGTGAAGAAAATGGAAGAGGAAGAAGTACGGGGGAGGAGAAGGAAGAAGAGAGGAGAGGAGAAAAAAAAGATGCTGGTTTAGAATACTATGGTGACTATTGCTTAAAGTAAAATCTAGAAGGCCAGAGGCCAGCTACCCATTTTAAGGTAAAACAGTCTCAAAAACAATATATTTATGGAAAATATATAATATTAAAAGAATCATCTGGCTGAATAAGGTGGTACACACCTGTAATCCCAGCATTCTGGGAGACTGAGGAAGGAGGATTGAGAGTTAAGAGCCTGTCTTGGGCAAGTTAGCAATGTAGTAAGACCCGTCTCAAAATAAAAAGTAAAAAAGAACTAGGATGTAGCTCAATGTGAAGGCCTAGGTTTGATTCCCAATACAAACAAAAATAAACAAACAAAAATGAAACAAAAAATTAAAAAAGAAATTTATACATATCATTTAAGTTTACTCACTGAAATGAGAAAGTACCGTGTTCTCAGTTAAATCTGTGTAGGAATTATCATGTGTTAGGATTTAAGTGTTTCAAAATACATTTTGTTAGTCACAAGTGACAAAAGCTTCAGAAAAAGTTTTGGCTGGTTCATGATTTTCTTAAGATAAAGTTTGGAGTTTGAAGACCTAAGAAGCTAAAATATTTGTAGGATATTTACTAAGCTGAGTTCTTTTGTATCTGTTATTTACCTGTAAGAAGTCTATATTTTCATCCAGGGACCCCTTTTTCCTCGGAGGGAAAAAGATCCTTTTCCTTTTCTCTAGTGGGCTTGGCAGTCAGCAGGCACCCAGGGGTGGCCCCTGCTTAGCCACGCTCCAGGGCTGTGAATGATGCACAGAGTCTCAGCGCTGGCTTCTCTGAGTTCAGGGCCAAAGACCGAAGAATAAATTTAGTTTTACTTTGATGTTAATAGCCACCTACGAACGCCTTTGGTAAGCAGAGACACCTTCAACAGCATTTAACAACCCCTTTTTTTCCCTAGCATACTGAAATCTGAGGACACAGGACACGGGCAGGTATCAGCCCATCACCAGGGGATGTGAGCCAGCTGGGTACTTGGGCAGGGTGGGACGTGCCCTTCTCAGCCCTGGCTGCTCCTCCTGTTGAGCTGGGTGCTGTGCACAGAACAAAGGCAAGCTTTGCTCCCCTCAATCCCTCTTTCTCCCAGGCTAGACAGAAAGGAAGCCAAAGGAAACGTCTGAGTGGCTGCTGTCTCTGTCTTTTACATTCCACCGGGGCAGGCAGGGGACTCTTTTTGAATTAGCTCAGTTTTCTTGTTCAAAGGCACAATCTCCAGACAGTATTTGGAGAAGTCTGTCTGTAACATTCTGTGTCTTCTCATGCCCATGACTTATTTGGGGAGCGAAACTATTTCCAGGACAGATTCTGATAGAGATTTTGGATCACTTTTGAAAATACTGCAGGCATAAATATAGTCAGATATGCTGAACTTGGAGTGATGTGTGAATGTTTTAGCAGGAATAAAACCAAGCAAAACATAAGCATGGCCCTGCACTCAGACAACACCCAGTCAAGGATGGGTGTGATGGCCGATGAGGTGAAGTATGGGTGGTGCAGTGCACTGCGGGAGGAAGATGAACCGCGGGCATTTGTAGGTTGCCGTGTAGTCATGATACTATTTAATCTTTCCAACATTGTGGAGTGGGCTATTTTATTCTATTTTTCATTTACTTACCTTTTCTTCCAGCTTTATTGAGGTATACTTATACAAAATACTGTACATAGCTAATGTTTACTACAAATCGGTGAGTCTGAAGATGTGTGTATAACTCATGCTTCTGTCTCTACAATCTAGATAATAAATGTATCTATCACCTCCCTAAGTCATCATCCCGTCTTTTCTGTGGTATTAACACAACGTAAAATCTACCCTCTTAACAAAATTTTGTCAGTAATACTTCACCATTAACTGTAGTCTACATTGTTGAACAGTAGGTCTCTAGACACTTAGGATAGTCCCACCACAAAGACAGCACCCAATGAAGTGGGTGTCGTGATTTCACATGACTGAATCAATTCAAGAGCTGTGGCATTTCCTAACTGCCTCTTCACTATGGCTGATTTTTCTCTTGCCATTGGTGTCCAGGAGAAACTTCCATCTGGTTCTGGTTCCTTTATTCTTGCCACATTCATCACGATGCACTATTATTTATAGGATTTAGGATTTGCTTGGAAGGGTTCTATATTAAAACATAAATTTCTAAAGGGAAAAACCCAATGAGGAGGAGCACTAATTTAAACATGCAGCAAATGGAAATGTGGTTATTATTGCCTGGGCCCTGTGTTTATTTTCCAGTGAACCTCATTATTGTGTAGTTTTGGGACTAGGATCTAGGTATATTTGTGCTCCTTGTCTGCTGGGGTTGGTCATGCCTGTGGGGTAAACACTTTTTCAAGTGTCCTGGCTCTGTGAAAGATGGCTCCACTGCATGGAGTGAGCTCAGTGGCCACAGCCCATTTCTAAGTTGGGATTAGATTGGTAAGTAAGCGTTGGAATGGTTAGTGGAGAACTTACAGAATGTATGTTCTAGTAGTTAACAGACTTTAGTAAGTCCATGCTTAAACATTGACTTAGGTGTCTTCTGACCAACCCTTCTTGTTTCACTGAGTCTGAGAGTCAGTCACCGTTATTATTGCGCTTGTGTAGATGACCTTTACATACACTGTAACTGTTTTGCACATTTGTGTAACCTCCCATCCTCTTGTTATCTGGGCTGGCAACTACCTTATTCACTTCATCCAAGAAAACCCACTTACTGACCTCCATTCACATAATTAAGCTGTCCTTCCACAGCCCACTCAGATTTCCACTCACAATCTTTGGTTAATGTCTCATTTTTTTCTCTGGTAGTCTGAGGCAGGAGAATTGTAAATTCAAAACTAGCTTGGGCAACTTAGCTATTTAGTGAGATTATGTCTCAAAATTAAAAAAAAAGTTGGGGATGTAGCTCAGCATGAAGAGGGGTTTCATCTCCAGTGCGATGAAGAGCTGAAAACCAAAACTGAAAACAAACACCCCACACCTAAAACAACAAAAAAGTCTCTACTCAAGATTTCTCCATGAATCCTTCTACATTCTTCACTGCCTAACACTACATGATTTCAGTCCTGCCAAGGCTTCCAGAAAACACTTAGGAGAACAAAGGGAGAAAAATAGCAAAACTAGTATTTATTGAGTGTCTATGAGCTAGCTGTCACTTTTAGGTTCTATTATTTCCATTTTTTTTAAAGCAGAGGTTGAGATTCAGGGAGGTCAAGAATCTCATCGTGTGTGTGTGTGTGTGTGTGTGTGTGTGTGTGTGTGTGTGTTTTAAAGGGAAATCAGACTTTAAATCTAGACCTGTCTGACTTAAATGTCCATATTTTTATGCAATAATAGTATTTACATATTTTTCCCCTGGAATTGTTGTTTGCTTTTAACCTTGCTCATTGTAAAATAAAACAGATATAGAAACTCACATAAAAACAAACATGTAGCTTAGTGAAGTTTTATAAGGTAAACAAATGCTCTTGTAAATGCCATGTGAGTCAAGAAATAGAACTTTGCCAGACATCCCGGGGGCCCTCCATATGCCTCAGCCCTCCCGCCCCCACTCCTGGCGAAAGCAGTTCTAACTGCTCGTCCTTGCATAATCACTTCCTTGTATTTTTTTTTTAAAGAAATCGTTTTGCCACTGTTATGCATACTAGATGTCATTTATTTGCTATGCCTTTCATCTTCTATACATTGTCCTCTGCCCCCTTTTTTTTTCCTTAAAATTTATAGAAATCTGAAATCCCAAATGCTCTAGAATCAAAAACTTTTGAATGCCACCATTATGCCACAAGTGGAAAATTCTACATCATGAAATTTTAACTGGTGCACAAAATGAAGAATACTGTATAAAATTATCTTTGGGCTACGTGTAAAAAGTAAAGCATGAATGAATTTTGTATTTATTCTTGGGTCCCCTGTTGAAGACATCTTGTTATGTAATTGTCAATATTCTCCTCCTGCCAAAAAAATCCACCCAAAATCCACATTTCTGGTCCTGAGCTTTATTGGGTAACGGATGTTCAACTTGTGTGTAAAACTGGTCCGTTGAGTTTCCGAGTCCAGATTCTGCTGCTCGTGTGCTCAGGGCAGCATTCTGATGCATGCTCTGCCCTTTGTATTCCCTGCACACCAGCAGCTAAATCGAGAAACTAGATTACTCTCAGGTTTGATCCCTTTGGCAAGACTGTATGTGGCCTTGTGTTTTTATCAGGAAGAACATGTACATTTTCCCTTTTCTCATGTTAGCGACTATTGATCCTCCAAACCAAGATCCATTCATTTATAAAGCTGTAAAATGGGAATGTTCCATTTCTACCATTTTGTTTTATTTCCTAGCTATAATACTTCTGTAAGATATTTCATTTTGTCTATTGTTGGTTACCTAGTGGTATGATTCACAAGCAAAATGTAGAATAAGTACTAGATTCTCTCCTTTTACTTACTATTTTTTGAGATAATCTATTAGTTCTCTATCATTTTTGAAAGGTAACCACTTTAAAAACCTAGGGTTTAAATAAATGTATTCGGTTTTAACTTAGGGGATTTTGTATCTTAATTGAAGAGCAGTAGGCCTGACACCTTCTCACTGTCTGGCATGTCAAGGTGTATCAGGTACATTTTTTTTTTTTGGTACTGGGAATTGAACTCATGACCTTATGCTTGCCAAGCAGACACTGTATTGCTGAGTTATATTCCTGGCCCTAGGTACATCTTATCTATGTATTTTTTACCCTACTTATTCCTTCAAGAAGGCTTTTTAGTAGTAGAAAATGATATCAGGTTTGCTTATGCTTTCTAGATTTTTTTTCTGAGCAGAGCTAGACAATAAACTGTACTTAAAAATAAATTATTTCATAAATGTATTCTGATGTATCCAATTTTAAATCAGGTCTATGGGTTCTCTTATATGGAAAATCCAAAATATAAATAAAGAAAAAATAAAAAAGATAGTAAGAAGGAGGGAGATTGATCCTTCTGAAAAGGGAAAAAGATCGTGAGATGGAAGGGAGGGGCAGGAGTGGAGAGAAAGGGCATGGAGAAAGGAATTAAGATGTGTTATGTACCTGTTCCAGCTCCACACAAAGAGTGTAAACATTGTGTACTGCAAACATACACTAAGAAAAAATCTAAAAGGAAAATCACACACAAATAATTTCAGGTTCAGGGATTTTTATCTAACCTCAACTAGATTTCAACTGTATATTTTTTCATCCACATCAAGAAGAACATAGGAGGGGGTAGGTTGGAATATCCCATTACTCATTTGCATTGTCCTATATTACACATAAAAACTGGTAATACTCATAGTATCACCACCAACTTTGATTGCTGAAAAACAGAGTAATACAATTGCAGGACATACTTAAATAAAATTTTTACTAAAAAATGAAAACCAGACATTATATTCTTATTGATGAAACAGCATAAAAGGAATCTCTTACTTGTGAATATTAATAGTTTAAAACTTTTTACTCAAAGGTTAGATTTGCTAAAAGTCTTTGATTCATAAAATCACAAAATTTTTGATTCATATTTTCTTTCTTTGATTATCCTAGATGTGTTTCTCTATTTTCTTTTAACACAAGTTATTTAACAGTTTGATGAAACCTAATTTTATTATTCTTCATTATTTTATAAATGACATGTTCTTTTTGTTTGATGTCCAAATGATTCTTTTTTATTGAAGTCCAGCAAATTTCTTGAAGTATGTCTTGGGGTTGATAATTCTGGATTGATACTCTCAAATATCAGAGTTCTTTCAATGTGTGATTGCATACCCCTCCTCTTTTTAATTTGAGAAAATTATTTTGAGCTATGATTTTATTATTTGCTGTGTTCACTTGATTTGTTTTTTTGCATCTTTAATATGTTTATGAACTTTAAAAAAATTCTCTCCTTTCTACTTTGAAGAGGCACTATTAATTGTGTTTGTTTTCTTGTGTTCCTTATAATTTAGTTTTATTTCTTAAATTATTTTTCCTTCTGTATGTAATTTTTTCTTAAACTTCATTCTTTCATTTCTTAGTTTCTGATTTATGTTGTTCTTGTGTGCCTTATGTAATTTTCCAAATGTCTTTAACTTGTTTTGAAACGGTTTATCACTGTTTTGATTTTTTTATGTCTTTCTGGTATACTTTCACTGTCTCTAGGAACAGCATTATGATATTTATTTTTTTCTTATAGTCACTTTGAATGAGAATTGACTTTTATTTTTCTCTATTGCACATTTTCATGGGAATTTAGTTTTCACAAGTTTTTGGAAGGGGGATGAGTTCACTGAGTGTTCTAGTTAGTTGCAATCCTCAACCCTTGTATTGTTTTTGTAGAGGGTCAAAAAAATGGCAACTTGCTTTCTTGACTCTGTTTCCCCTCTTCCCTGTCCCACTTTGTCTGCACTTTCTCTTTTCTTTGCCTCTGCTGTCCCCCTCCTACTCAATTTTAGTTGTTTCCTTCACATGGGGACTCCACCAGCCACTTTGCAGATTCAGGGGAGCTGGGATGGTCTGAGCTCCTTCAGAATGTGTCACAGGCCCACTGTGGGGTTGAAAACCCTTCCTGATATAGCAGCTCTCTCCGATTCACCCACCACCAGCTAGAGATTCCCGTTGGTCGAGTGGGGTTCCCTTGCTTACAGGCTCTCAGTCCTTCCTGTTTCTCCCTCTCAGACATCTGTCATCTGTAGGTCTTCAGCATTTCCACTTGTATTTTGGGGCAGTAGTGAAGCGTTATCACTAGTTTTGTTACAGTGTTGGCCACGTCTTGGTTTTGCTATTTACAAGCTCTGTTCTGAGGGAATTTTCTGAAAGATCCAGCTGTCTCCCCAGAATTCCCCTCCTGGCTGGTTTTGTTGACGTTCATGACTATGTTCTGGTGATTTTGTGTGGTCAGCTGAGTTCTGCTGGCTTTTCCTGGTAGGCCAAGGATACTGCAGCACAGGACCCATATTTTACCAGGCTTCCTCATAGTGACTGCTTTTGTGGCTACACATCATTTCTGCGTTCAAATTCAAAAGCTACTGGTCTCTGTCTTTTCATTTTTCTCATATTTTCCAGAATTAGCATCATTGTCTGCAACTGGATGCCCAGGGTATGACTGCACATGCCCATTCCTCATCCCCAGAGGTCTGAGTGCGAGCTGTGATTGATCATTACCCTTGTATCCCTACCCACCCCCCCTTTTTTTTGCCTATAAACATTTGTTTGGTCTCTGTAAAATATACTTTTATAAAAATCCAATAAAATCCAAAAGTCCAATCCTGAAATAACCTTTAGTGAAAACAAGTGAATGAATCAGCATCTACTAGATTCTTATTGTTATGTGGGAATGCAGCCTTTCCTGTGGGGATTGGTGTTAAACAAGATGATTGATAAATTGTTATATTCACACAGTGTCACTCAGTGATATAATCATGCCTTTTGTAAATATTTAGTCAAGAGAGCAATCCAGCTGTTCCCAGTCAGGTTTCACCCAGGCAGCCAATGCTCTGATTTATCTCTCGTGCTGTTTAAGCATTGAGGAAGCCCACATTTTTATGAGCCTCTAAATACCCATAATAGCAAATAGTGAAAATGATGGCCATAATAGCAATGGCCCAAGTAATTATAAAGAAGGATATCTGTGATGGCCAGAAATAAGAATGAGGAAGAAGCTATTTTCTTTTTCTTTCTTTCTATAGAAATAAGTGTCATTGCTTCAACCTTTGAAATACTAATACCAAGAAACTAATCTCCCCTTGTCATCAGTGTCATAAAAGACCCATAAATGAGACCAGAATGGTCTGGCAAACTGAATTTTCAACCTTTGACCATTTGTTGAATGAAGAATAAAACAAAACTAGAATATTCTTTCCTGTGTTCTTATTTTGAGCTGTTGACTAGGAAGACATACTAGTTTTAGATGCTGGAGTTAAGAATGTTTGGTCGAGGCAGGATTATTTTCCCAGCCCTCTACATAGTGCAGAGAAGTTGGGAGCAGGGAGAGGCAGAAGCTGTTCCCCTGAGGCCAGAGATGGGTGGCTGCGACAATCCCATCCCTCAGCAGTGGAGGGAGGCGGGGGCTGAGGTGGGAGAGACCCTTGGGGCAGACCCTGCTGTGTCTGGAGTCCCGGAATGACCTCCCTGCCAACCCAGGAAAGGAAAGGCCCTAGTTGTGGGGGCATAGGTTAGCAGGATTGCTGTCCCAGGGGACAAAAGTGAAACAAAAGCAGAGATGCAAATTGCTTGTTGCTCCCTTTACTAGTTTGTTCAATTTGCTGTGATCATTAAGACCCTAGGCTTAGAGAATTTAGGAATCAGGACAATGAGGATGTTTGCATTTTACCCTCATTGTTCTTCCGGGTTACCCTACTCAACTCCTTCACTGTACACTAGGGTGGGGTTAAGGTAATGAGGGTAAGCAGCCATCAAATGTTTATAGTAAACAATGTACACTGACAAATAGAAGTTAAAGTTCTTGTGAAGTTAAAAAAGTCTGGTACCTTTATCCAACCTCCCTGTATCTCCACTTCCCCCAACAAATACATATTTAAGGAGTTGGAAATGCTGAATACCTTAATTTGATCATTACACACTGTAGGCATGTATTGAATTATTATGTTGTATTCCATAAATACATTTAAGAGTTATAATTAATAAAAAAAGTTCTGTAGATGAGAATGAGCTTCAGTTAAGGCTTATGTTGTTAATCATGATTTAGAGGTTTGCTTTATGCTTCCATTTATGTAATGAATCACCGGGCTTATTAAATATATACATGTATTTTTGCATGCTGAGAGATCAACTGCTTCAAAAGATAGAAAAGCTGAAGCTGGAAAGGAAGTTGGCTGGATTAATAAGTGGAGAGGTATAGAGAATACCAATAATAATTTTCATTCAGATAAGTGATACTGAAGTCAGCATTGCCAACATGTGGCCACTGCAGAAGGGAGCAGTGAGAAGTGTAAGCCAAAAGTGGACGGGAAATTCACTATTAAATGGAAGCACAACCCAGAAAGCCTCCCTCAAACACCCTGGCCAAAAGCTTGGCCGTTTTTCATGGTCATAGTTGGTAAAACAGGAAATGTGAGAAACTCCGCTGAGTCCATTATGTATCTTATATAAAAATCATACAATTTATTAAGGGTTTTTCCTAAAGGTTGTATGACATTCAAAAGCAATATCTTTTAGAAAATCTTTTTAGATTTTGATAAGTACTTCCTCACCTAATGACTACCTTCTTTCCATAAGTAACTAGAATCCACAGTGAATACCCCATTATTTACATTATTCCACTTGATATTTCCTCATAAATTACACTTTTGTTTTCCAGACCCATTACATTTCCTGTGTGGCTAATTAGATTAGGCAGTTTCTATAATTTACACACCGTTTCCTGCAATTTACACTCATTTCTCAGAAAACGCTTGCTAAGCATTCCCATGCTTTGCTTTTAAAGAGCAGACCAAAGTTACTGCAAGTACTCAACGAGTGACCACTTGTTTTTTTTTTTTTGGTACCGGGGATCAAACTCACAATGTTGCGTCTGCCAGGCAGGCGCTTAAGCCATTGAGCTAAATCCCCGGCCCTATTTTTTGAGAAAGTCTCACTATGCAGTTTAGGCGGGCCTTGAACTCACTTCATAGCTGGTCTCAAACTCACCATGATCCTCCTGCCTCAGCCTCCCGAGTGCTGGGATTAAAGGTGTGTGCCACCATGCCTGGCTGAGTAACCACCTTTTTAAGGACAGAACACTTTCCTGAGACACTCCTACAGATGAGAGACTTTGATCTCAGGTGCTAATAATATGGAATATGGCTATGAGTAAAGCATGAAAACATCAAGGAACAAATTGGGAAGGTGGCACGATGCCACCCTGATAAAAGGTGGTTTAGTACAGGGGTATAGATCGAGCCACCCATGACCTCAACAAGGATCATTTCTAGTGAATAGCATACTCTAGAAGTTTCCAATTTCACATGCTGGGTCATAGTTTTCTTATGACACTGTCTTGATGGTTTTATCTATTCAGTCCATACCTGAGTTGATTTACTGAGAACCTAGTTATGAGTGGCAACGAGCTTTACATTCTACAAAACCACTCCCACACAGCAAAGTTTTCCAAAATATGTTTAATAATGGAAACCTTTCTTATAAGGGTTCTAAGCAGAATCTCAATGAAGATAAAAGCAACCTGCTTGCTTGAAACAGGGGCATCTTTTCTCCCTCTAGTTCACTTCTGACTCTGGTCTTGCTTTTTAAAAAAATGTTAATTTAATAAGTATTTATTTCCCACAAATAATGGTCAAGCTATTAAGGCTGGCTTCATAGGTGAGTAACTTGTGTAGTCACACAGGAACTTGTGCTTGGTGTAATACCCTGCTGTCAATGTCTTGAGATGCTTAATAATTTTTAGACAGCAACCCTGTATTTTCATTCTGCAGTGGGTCCTGCAAATTATTTAGCTGGCCCTCATTATAGGAGAAACTAGAGGGAAAAATAATAAACCAAACAGGGATCATGACCCTAAGGAATTTACAATATACATCTGTTCTAGTGACTTGAAATCCAAACCCCTGTGGTCTCTCCTGGCATGGCCTCAAGAAAATCACAGGGAACATTGCCATAGCCCTTAAGTCTGATGATCATTGTGCTAATGCTGCCTAGCAATGCTGAATCAGTTTGGATGGAGAGTCTCCTCCTTCTGAACTGGAAGGCCAGTGACTCCCATGTGACATGCAGGTTCCTGGAGCAGATTTGTGATACACTTTGTGACCTTGAATGGATGGAGTCTTTCTATATTTAGCTGCTGTGTCTGTGTTTATTTGACTGAGTCTGGGACTATGGAGAGTTCATTCAATTTTTTCCCTACCTCCCTTTTACAAGCTGTTTTGATTTAACCAGGAAGTGTAATAAAAAAGTAACTGTCTCAGGTGTTTACCAGGGACCTGCTTGGACTGTGAACAGGAGGATCATAAACATTTGTGCTGTGCTCAGAGGGGCTATTCAACTGGAAACCCCCTTCACTGCTCAACCTGAAAAAACCAAAATAAGCAAACACTTTTAACTGTCTTTCCTTCACTTGCCCTGGAACAATCCACAATTTGGACTGTGACCTGGCAGAGGGACTTTCCACTGCCATGAATAAGAATTCATTAGGAAAGAAGAAGGAAAAGAAAGCAGACTTTGAAATAGACAGAATGATGAAAAAGGAATTGTGATGGTTGACAGCACCCTGCTTGAGAAAATTAAAAACTATACAGGTTTGCTTCTTTGTTGATATCTTGACCTCAAATCACCTCACATGGAGAGGTAAGGGTGAAATATATTTACTTATTTATCTTTCCCTTTTTTCAGATGGGAGAAGTCACATGAGTTTGAATGATTTTTTTGATGTAGACCTGAACGTCTAGGGTAGCTGCATGGCTGTAGGGGTGGGAGCTGTTCTTATCATTATGTCATTTAGGACTCTTTTGTGGTAAAAGATAGAAACCTAACTCAAACTAGCTTAAAGGAAGATTTAATTTAGAGATTTTAGGTGACTTGTGGGGAATCAATGAAAAGAATGTGGCTCATTTCAGGAAAAGCAAAAATCAAGGACCTGAGTTTTTAGGGTTTGCTTGGTTTGGTGGCTCTGCGCTGCTCTACCCTTTCATTTCTGCCTTCTCTATTAGGGGGCTTCTTCTTGGCCCAGGTGGTGGTAAACATGGCAGCAGAGTTTCCAAGCATCACCTATTGGGTCCAGTCACATAGGAGACACTAGCTCTTCTGCTTCAGTTTCATTGATTATTCCTGTAGAAATGTGATTGACTTAGCTTGGGGCAGTTGAGCAGCTGGGCCAATCAGCTAAGGCTGAGCATGGATTCCATGATGAAAATCATGCAAATGGCATGTGAAATGGAGGAATAATTTCCAGAGGAAATGGGAGCAAAGCCCATCCATGGGTTTATTCTATACATGAAAGATATCTAGAAATTCACACAGAGATGAACATTTCTTTCTGATAAGGTAACTAAACTGAACAGATGCTATTATGTGATGCATCAGTATTTTATTAAGAATTTTGACAAAGTTTTAAAAATATTTATATAAACAAAATGAAACTTTGTGAAGTGGTGGAGTAGCTTCAGGGACAAGGGGCATATAAAAGGCTAAGAGTTTCCAAGTAGAAGCTGAAATGTACACTGGGCAAGTTAGTTCACTGGGATGGAGAAACAGGAGCATCAGCATTCCAAGAAAAGCAAAGTTGATTATAGGAATACAGAGTAGTCATCAGGCTTTAGGAGAAGATGAAGTGGCAAGTGAGGCCTTGGTTACTCAGCTTTGCATCATCATAAAAAATGCCAGTTATAATCAACTTATAATAAGGAAAGGTTTAGTTTGGCTCACAATTTTGGAACTTGCAGTCTATGCTGGCTTGGCCCTTTGCTTTTGGGCCTATGGCGAGGCAGCATATGAAATGGGAGTCCTTGGTAGAGCAAAACTGCTTACCCTATGGCTGGGAAATGAATGTACATTAGGTGGGAGCTAGATTGGGGCACAATGCACTTTAAGGGGACACCACCAGTGACCTAAAGGCTTACCACTAAGTCCCATTTTTTAAAGCTTCCATCGTGTCCTAATAGCACCACTGTGCTAGCCACTTTCTCATCATTATAACAAATATTTGACACGTGCAACTTAAAGGAGGAGAGGTTTACTTTTGTTTACAGTTTCAGTGGATTCAGTCTGTGGTTGGCTGGCTCAGAGGTAGAAATGATATGGTTAAAGGGCATGGTGGAAGAAAGCTGTTCAACCCATGGCCGGCAGAAAGCAAAGAAGGAGTAGCCAGGGTCAAGAAAGCATCCTTCCAGGTCATTATCCCACATGACCTGTTACTTCCAACCAGGTCCTACGTCCAACCACAAGATTTTTAGGCAATATTTTATATCTAAACTATAGTATATCCCTGGCCCCCAAAAGTTCATGTTTACCTCATTATGTAAAGTGCATTTAGTTTATCTCCAACAGTCACCAGTTCCAGGATTGCTGGAAAGTCCAAGTCCAAAGTCTCCTCTGAGACTCAAGGCAATCTCAGGTGTGAGCTCCAGTAAAAATAAAAAACAACACACAGTGTTACAGAGTAAACATTCTCATTTCAAAAGGGAGGAATAGAGGGATAAAAGGAATTGGACCAAAGCAAGACTGAAAACATCAGGGCAAACATTAAATCCTGTATCTCTGTCCAGCACTTTTGGTGGTGAGCTGCAAGATCCAAAATGCCTGAGCAAGCCCGCCTGCCCCCCTGGTGAGTCTGCATGACCGGGAGGAGCCCAGGGGGAGAACTATGTGCCTTCTGTGGACCCTCCATGTTGGGGTGAGAGGCTGCAACCACAAGCAAGCCCGCCTGCCCCCCTGGTGAGTCTGTGTGACCAGGCGGACTCCAGGAGGAGAGAAATAGTTGTGTCCCATAGGTCTGCTGGCGCGCGGGCTATGAATCAAGGACCCCCCCCCCCACCAAGCATCCTGCTTGTCCGGAGGACCTGCTGGGTTCATGGCAACTGGATTACAAGTATTGCTGGAGTGCTTTGCAGGCCTGGTGCCCACAGTGTCGGTATCTCTTGGGTAGATGACATTTTCTAGTGTAGCAAATAGGTGGGATTGTCCTCTATCTTGTATTTGAGTCCCATTATTATTGTCATTGGTTTGCTTAGTTTTGTTTAATTTTCGTTTCCTTTTTTTTTTCTTCATTTCACATGCTGTTTTCATTGGTTTTACTGTGTTTTGTTTTTGGTTTGTGTTTGCTATGCCTGATGGAATAGTCAACTATTCTGAAAGTAACAAGGTACAATATAGTAGCTATTGTTTTCATAGTATCTCTCTGTGAAGTTCTATGCCCGTTCTACTGCTTTGTTTTGATTGTTCTGTTATCTTTTGTTGCATTTCACTATCTTTGAAATAAAATTTAAAAAAAAATGCCTGAGCATCCTGCCCTTATGGCCTTGCCATTTGCAGTCTACATGGCCTTTCTCCTGGGCTAGCTCCAGTTGCTGCTAGTGGTTTTCCTCAGCAGACATTCCACCTTACTGGCTTCTCCACCTTCCTGGGGTTTTCATCACAATTTTGGTTTTACTCTCACAACTTCATCCACTGTCCTCTCAGGGGCACAATTTGCAGTCTCTGAGTCTTTGACTGAAATCTGGATGGAAGACTTTATGACCCATCACGCTTGCATTCTCCATGACTGAAAAACCAGCACCACACCAATGATGCCAAGGTCTGCTGCCACCTTAAACAGTAGCTAGCCCCCTTGAGCTCTGACTAGTATCATTTACCAGACTTTGCTTACAACATTCTAGAAATTCTCTAGCCCACATATCCAAAGCTTTCTAAACTTCTGAAAACCATTCCAGAAGCTTCTAAGTCATATTGTTCAGGTATAGTCATAGTGATGACCCTGTTCTTGGTTGCAAATTTTTATAGTAGTCATTTTCCTCTCTTTGGGACAAGATACTCAACACCCACAATTTAAATGAGGAGAGGTTTAGTCAATAGTCAGATGGCTGTAACACAGAAATAGCATGGTGAAAGGACATAGAGGAGGAGGACTGCTTGTCCTGTGGTAGACAGGATGCAGAGTAGAAAGGAGAAGCTGGGGACAAAAATACATCATTTCAGATCATTCCCCTAAGTGATCTTACCCTCTTCCAAACCTGTGAACATGAGTCTTTTGGGTGATATGTTAGGTATAAACTATAGCACCCACCCAAGTCTTTAACACATTGGTTTCTGGGGGCATCTAACACCCAAGTATAGCATGTCAATAGAGGGGAATTTAGCCTGTGAAGCTATGGGCAAAAACCAAAAGGGACAGCAAGATAGTGGATCCAGGGAGATTTTTGCATACTTTGCTTAATATTTTAGAAGTACCTATTAACTATGGCTGACTCTAGGCCAGTGCTTGGCAAGAAATAAGTGAATTGAATAGTATCTAGGTAATTACATCACCAGTTTTGGATTCATGAGTAAATGTCAATCATTGGAGGATTCTTCAGTGCCTGTCAAAAGTTTCTACTGTGAGATTATTTAACTGAGGTGATTTATTAATAAGTTGAATGAAGATGCAGAAGATCTCATCCACAAATCTGTGCAGGGTAAATAGTGGAATTTGCATGGTGAAAAGAGGGTATGCTAAAACATAGCACCAGGAGTCACAAAACTCAATAGCCTGAACTAGTGGGCATGGTGAAGCAGAGAGAGCTTCATTCATCTAAACATGAAGACTCTAACAAAATTTAGAAGGTAACTGCAAGGGTATCAGATGGGGTTGATAGTTGGAAAATCTGACAATTTCCATGAAATGATCTTGGATTTTGAGTAGGTCACTTGAAGCCATTCCCCTCAAAGCAAGTCAGATAGTATCCAAAAAACTACAGAAAACATTCTTTATGATCTCTTACTGTGAGATGTTATTTGGAATATTTGTTGAGTTCTTAGCACAATATTTTAATAGGTAATAAAGACACATTGGGGCTGTCCAAAGCAGGAATGGGAAATACCTATAAATCACAATACAGGAACAATTCTTGAGGAAACTGAAAATGTTGGTCAAAGAGTAGACAGTGGTGCATACTTAACAGTCTTCTCAACTTACAGAGTCCTCATATGGCAGGAAGACAAATTGGACAGTCGTGGATGGAGAAATGTGAAGATGGCAGAGAACTTTATATGGAGGTAGATTTTTATATGAATTACAAGATGGAATAACTAAAATGTAGATGCAATTCTTATGAGGGGATGAATCTGTCATCTCTACATATGCCTGCTCACTAGAGAAGTGGTTCCTGTGTGGAATTGAAATTTGGGATACTTAATCTCTTGTTTTCCTTCTGACTCTGAAGACCAGGACCCCCCCCACCGCTTTTTTTTTTTGTACCAGGGATTGAACTTAAAACCAGGCAGGTGCTTACACCACTGAGCTAAATCCCTGGCCCTATTTTTTGAGACAGGGTCTCACTATGCAGTTCAGGTTGGTCTTGAACTCACAACGATTCTCCTGCCTCAGCCCGCTGAGTGCTGGGATTAAAGGCATGTGCCAACACACCCAGCTAGGATCCATTCTTAGCTCTGCCGGTAAATATCTGAATGATTTTGGGGTAGTGTCTTATATTTCATTGCCCTGAAAAATGGGGTGAATAATTTCTGTTCTCTTTCACACAACTGTTGTCAAGTTCCAATGAGAAAAGAGGAAAAAAAAAAACAAAAAAAAAAAAACAAAAAAAAAACCACCAACCAGGTGAGAGGAGACTGAAAAGTTTAAATCACTCTGCCCTTGTAGGATTTTGTTTTGACTATTCCTTTTGTGGATTTTTCAGACAGCTGCAACCTCCAGAGGCTCTGCTTGCTGCAGCTCTCTGCTTTGACGTTTCATCCTCTGGAAAGTTTTGTTCAGTAGTTTACACTCGTGGCTTTGAAGCCATCTATCAAAACTCCTCTGCCAGGAACTGCATTAAGATGTTGGCAGCAGGTGGCTGACTCTCCCCAAATGCGATGCTTGTTCCAACCAAGGAACATTGGAAAAGGGTGGAGAGAGGTTTTCTCTTCTTCCTGCCAAACAACATATATTATGATGCCATCTAAAATTTGGAGAGGAGGCTCTTCCTCAGGAACTTTCTGCAAAATTGGTGTGTGCTGACCTCATAACCTTGAGAATGACTCCTTTCTGTTTTTAATAAATAAGTAAGATGTCACCTTTAAATAACTACCCTATTGCTGTGGTGTCATGTTGCCTCAGAATCCCAAAGACTCACCCCTTCTGGTGCGTACCAGTGGAATAAAGCAATCCGTACACAGAAAAGGATGAAGGCAGTTTGTAATTCTATAAAACACTTTGAAGCTTTCAGAAGGTGCTATTATACATCAATAAATAATAATAATTTTCACTCTCTCCTCTTTGTAATACTCCCTTAGAAGGTTGAAAATAAAATTTCTTTTGCTATTGATTTTGTCCTTCCACATTTGGCAAACATTGATTTTTCCCTTTCCTAATGGAGCAGAAGCCAACATATCTGTATTTCATTTACTTTGCTCTCTGAACACAGCATTACAGCTGGCATTAGCAGGACCCCAGGCACCTCTCAGAGAGGCCAAGAATGACTGTTTAACTGGAAGGTGCCAGGTTGTATGAGACTTGGTCCTGTACGTGAAGCACATAGTAGGTGCCTGGTCAATCTTTGAGTTCAAGTCAGAGTATTCAGATTGGTTGAGGAAGGAAAAGAGCTTAGACTTGGGATTTAAATGAAGAAATGTTGCTACTAACTGGAAAAAGGAATGTGTGGCTAAGGTGAATGGAAAAACTGAACAGGTATTTGTTGCTAAGGTCACCATGCTAAAATGCCACCGGCTGAGTGGCTTAAACAACAGAACTGTATTTCTTTTATTTTGAAAGCTGAGAAGTCCAAAGATCATGGTGCCAGCTCTGATGGAGTGTAACCTGGAGCCATCTGTGTACCTATTTTCATCTATCTGTGCTGGGCTAAGTAGGCTGAGTGGAGGGTACTCTCTTAGCAGACTTGAGCTCAACAGATTTATTGGAAAATGGACCTTGAGTTTCCCTAGAAGAAGGAGAAGGAGGGTCCCAGGAAGGGGTGAGGGGCAGAAGAAAGTGAGTACCTCAGAATCACACTTTCAAATGAGATAACTGCTGAGGGTCTTTGTGGCGTAGTGATGCTGACAATGGCCACAAGAATGAGGATGGTACCATACTGCCATGTGCAGGAGCTCTGACTCCATGGTCACAGCTCAGGGGAACATGGGTCCTGGAAGACAGCCATGAGCACACTCCACAGCCTCTGCACACATTTATTTAATTGAAAGAATGAGAGCTGGATTAGTAAAATTATGCTGGTAAGCACTGTACATAAACTTGTTATGAGAGTTGGATGAGAAAGTATGTAAATATAGATAGCCCATTTTTAAAAAAGAAACTCACATGCTCTTCATTCAGTTTTTCCTTATTCAATCAGATTGAGTGGCATTCTCAAAAGAAAATCTGCATAGAAAACACAGAAACACTGGCCTTGGCTAACATTAGCACAGTGTACGTGGAAGCACTGGATGCTTCATTCCTTGAAGTTGGCCTTTTCTGTTTGCAGCAAAGTCCAGAGGGATCTGAATCTCACTGCTAGGTCATGTGACAACCTGTGTCACTGCTTTGCTAAAGAACAGTTTCTCTTTTGAGGATTTTATTGAACCAAGCTATAAGAATCTACCTTTTCTTCCAAATGTGAGCTCTTTAGCTGTATGTAGTGCACATATTATTTCCATATCTCCTATTTCCAAAAACAGGTCTGAGGTGATTGTTATACGAGTTTAAAACTTGATCATTTTCACTGCATGGACAGAGTAAGAGTTGAGGTAATTATTCCAATCATGAATGTTAAAAATGCTTTCTCCTGAAAATCCAGATAGTTGAAACTAATGTCTATTTTGGCTTGAGTCAGCTAGGTAATAGCTTCAGTTCTGTATTTTGCTTTGCTCACCTACATTCTCCTAGCTGAAATTTACGCTGTTTGCATGTTGGGGCCTCAGTAAATCTGAGCTTCAGCATTAACAACAGACAGACCAAGCAGCTTGTTTGCCAACTAAGAGGAGACCAATAACTGTGGATCAACTGTAGTTTCATCCTTTTCCTTTTAAACCACAGTCACCCACGCACTCAATGAGAATCTGGATGCATTTATACAAAATTCCTGGAGCTCATAGATTTTTAACTGTGTTTAACTTACATATCCTCTTTTATGAAGACAATCCGGGGAAAAATTAAACAGCAAAATTTTCTCAGCTCTCTAAACATGAAGAAACGGGTATGGGGAATGCATAGCAGCTCTCATTTGCTAAATATACAATTCCTTCATCTGAGACATAAATAAGAACACTGCCTAAGTAGGTCAGATTGGAGTTTGGGGCTTTTCAGAAGACTTGAAAGCTGCACCGTGAATATCCACTTCAAAGCCAGAATCCATTTTTTTGTGTGTGCACGTTTTGTTCCTGAGAAGTTTTCCATCTGTTCTCATGTCATGGCTCTGCCACTGTGGCATGTCCTCAGACTGGATTCCTGGCAAAGCACATACTTTACTTTCAAACGTGGCAGGTAGAGGAGATAATTGAGAGCCTATTGCAGCCAGCACAAGGAGGCGGAGGAAGGGGGCGACTTCCTAGGGAACAAATGGGAGGTGAAGGGTGCTCACTGCTGGGGTCTCTCTTTTGGCTGTAGAATGTTGAAAGAGAGGAGGGAGCAATCACACGCTCTTCTGGGGATTCTCCTGGAATGAAAACACAGTGCTGACAAAGGTTAGTGGAGTTCGGTTCACTCCTTTCTGTACTAGTGCTGTTCTGAATTCAGGATTCTGACAGATTTAAGCCCTTTTCATCAGCAGCACTGCTACATGATCTGGCTGTCACTCTCTCAAATGATCCTTCTCTGACTCCTTTTTTTTGAGGAGCTCTGCAAGGGGAGGGAATTCTCTCACTAAAGTGTCACTCAATCCACCCACCCAGACACCCACTGCTCATCAAGAATGGCAAAAAGAGAAAAAAAAATCTGGGTTTTGTACGAACTTGAGAAAATGCTTTCAGCCTTCTTCCATGCATGTGATTTATGGAATGTGACATGACTGTATAGTATTGTTATCAAAAAGCCTGAGGCTCAGGTAAGGCAGGGCATCAATGAACTTTCTGTCATTTTCTCAAGCTAGAGATCTCACTAACAAGAGAGGATGCACGTTGTCTTTTCCTGGATTGGCTGCCAGCAGTGGAATTCTGATGATGCCATCAGGAAACCACATGCAGGAATCACTTTCTTCTGCCTTTGAAATGAAACCACATTTGGTGGAGAGCAATCTTTTTAGCTAGTTTCAAGTGTTACCCATTGACTCTGAGTGCTGGATGGTATCTCAACAGATACCTTAAAATATGACATCCAGTCTCTCTCACTGGACTGTGGGGTGTCCAGGATAATGTTCTATCAGCTTTCATAAGTCAGGAGAATATAGCAATGAACACCTGGCAAGTAGAGAGCTGCTGACTATTGAGCAATTGGTCGGTGATCCTCAGCAGTCAAGCAGGCTTTGTAGCACCCTGTAATTCAGCCAGAGGACACAAATTATTGTCCCAGCCCTGCAGACTCAATGATCACAGACAGCTGGTTCAAATTCCCTGGACCTCAATTTCTTCATCTGTTGTAAAAGGAAAGGGTGGGGCTGGTCTCTCTGTCCCACAGAGTGCTGACGTTTTTTAATGCCATAGGTAGATTTAGGGATAATTAGTATTCACAAATTTCTAGTTCTGGAAATGGCTTAGTGGTTGTCCAGTTCAAGAGAGAGCTTTGGGTTTGTGAATCAATATCAGTTCCCAGGATAGGCTTTAAGTGATTAAGTCTTAAAATTTGCACATGACAAAGTGCTCATGCATTTCTCAAGGCAGAATATTCAAGTTCATCATCTGATTTTTCCTAAACTTGGGAAATTCTGGTTCCTATACCCTGTTTTCCAGTGGGGAATGAAGGACAGAAGGTGACTTGCTCACAGAAGCCATTTAATCACATAGTCAAGAGCTCAACAAATGTCTCTTTCTTGATCCAGGCTACCTCAGCTGCACAGAGGGTAAATAGGACTTTCCAAGGGGACTCAGGCTGATGAGGGCACAGCTGGGCAGTACTGAAAAGAGGCAAAAAAAAAATCACCTACTGCACAATGCACATTCAAGACCAAAGACTTTGTCTTCCAGCTAGCTTGTCCCATTCAGAACTGTAGCTTAGATTCTCTAAGATCCCCTACCAATCAGTTCAGCATCTTTTCCACCTGTATGATTTTCCTTTTGAAGACAGCAATTCAAACTCTCACTTGATATTTATAATATTTTTTGCTTTTACTATCTTCATGAGTTCATTTAAATCCTGTCTTACTTCACCAGTAGAATGGAAAGTAGAAAGAAACAGGCAGTTCAGGACAGAGAAAATGTGAATTAACCTGGTCTCTTTCACTAAATAGAAGGACATTTAACACAAGGGAGAAAATTGAAAACTAGTGCCTGAATTTACAACAGCATGATTTGTCTCTTTCTAAACAGTAATCATAAGATGAAGTAATTCAGATACTAGAAGTGTGAATAGTACTGGATTCTTCTAGGATAAGGTGACATTATAGTATTCTGCCTATCACTTGGATCATTTTACCAGTAAGAGATCTCCTAATGTCATCAGAATTTTTATGAAGCATGCAGAAGAAAGCCTGGTATCTGGGCTTTAATTATTCTTAATAGTACCCCCTATGCTGGCTCTCTTTCAAGTTGTACTTATGGGTAGGGATTCAACATTGAGGGAATTGCTAAAATAGTTTCTTCATGTTTTATATGTGACCACTCTAAAGCCACATTATGTAATCACTACTGTCTTGATAATTCCAGTCACAGATTCTATCTCCTTTCAACTGAAAGATAATCCTTGGGCTGAATATGGTAGATGGTAGTGAAGAGAGTCCTGGAGTTAGAAACTCTTGATATTGGTGTTGGCTCTGCTGCTAGTTTGGGTGTCTAGCTGCTTACTGCTTTCCTGGAACGCTCCCACCACCAATCCCTCTGAAAGGGTGGGTCTAGTAATCCATGCTCCTAGCCATGATTAATTGTACCATCATGCCTGAACTCTAGCCTCAAGATGAGCTAATCAAGCTCATAATTTGCAGAACTTGATGAGATGTAGAACTTGTGCCCAGAAAGTGTTGGGCATTGAAGCTGGAAGGTCATATACATGCAGAATCTAATTTTGGTGTCGTGGCAACTCAGAGTTACATGCAAACTGAAGTCATGAGGGATCAGAATTAAGCATTTCCAGACACAAAGAGGGAGTGGGTGTGCAGGAGGAGCACAGAGAAGAGGCTGGTGACTTTCCACTGCCTTCAAGACTCCAACTGAATCCCATAAGAGTCTCCTACACTTTTAAAATAATAAATCTCCCTTTACTTAATTAAGCTAGCTTGAATGGGTTTCTCTTTATTGCAGTCTGAAATTCCCTTACTCAGACGTTGTGTGACCTTAGTCAAGCCATTTTGCTTCTCTGGCCTCAGTTTCATCTGGTGTAAAATGAGGCCATTGAATTAGATAACCTCCAATGTCCCTTTAGAGTTCAAGAATCTGTACTTTTAATTATCTGTGTTGGGCATACGGGAAATAGTGGAAACCACAGGATACTTGTTAACTCTGTCCTCCTCTTGGTCCTGCTCAAGTCAGGCCTGAAAATGGTTAATTTGGAGGTCCATCTGATGCCAGTCAAAGGTATGTCCAGGAAAGAAAGTTGTGGCTGAGGGATAGAGGCCTCCCTGCCAAACTGACCTGTGATAGGTTAGGTTAAAGACCTCTTCAGGTATGTCTTGTCTTCATTCTCTGATGGACTCAGACAATATCAGTGAATGGCAATGGCAGATTCTGAGTATTCACACTCTAAGTGAGTAGAATAGAGTAAACACAGCCTTGTTGATTGTATATCATCTTAATGGACTAACTATAGAACAATAATTAAACCAGAGAGAACATTCAGAAGTACTTATTGCTATTTGCTGTCTACACATTTCCCAGAGTCCTAAAATAAATAGAACCGTAAGTTTACTTAATACCTGTAGACCTGATTGCCCATTTAGGATAGGACTTAGTGTACCAGAGGTTAAGCTTTCAAAGATGTTTGACTGTGATGTTGAAAGTGCCTGTATCTGCCTGCAGCTGAAGTCTGTTGAATCTGTGGGAATCAGAGGAGGCTTCATAATCAAAATTTTGATATGAAGATAGGAAAGTTCAGGAAAGCAGCACTGCCTAGCAGGGTCTCTATTGTGCACAGATTCTCTTGGCTCTGCAGACCTTGAAGCTTTCGGTGTCTTTCTAGTATGGTGCCAAATATCACATTTGGTGGCAAATGTGAGGCTGATGTTCCCTTCCCTGTTACATTCCAAATCTACTTTCTAGGGGGCTGAAGCAGGTAGAGGAATCTGCCAAGGAGACAGGAAAGTCATTGCTCCTGGATTGCAGAAGTGGTAGCTGTGAGACTCACCTTGTCTATCATAACTGTGCCTGGCACAGAGCCAGTGATCACTAGGGTTGCAATTGTTATTTTGATGATTATTAAGCTCTTCACTGGAGTATTTATGGTGACCTTTGTTAATTTCATTTATAGGAGACAGATAATGAAACACCCCTCCCCCCCCAGTGTTGCAGCAAGATGGTGCTAGGAAAGTGTTTGGCTTAGCTCAACATCAGGTATGCAATAGTATTCACCAAACCTTAGCTATTCTTTCAGGATTAAATGCTAAATACTAAATACTAAATGATTCTCAGTCATTACTTTGTTTACTCTTTGCAACAGCAGTTATAATCATCAACATTATACAGAAGGAGAATCTGAGGCCCTAGGAGTTTGTGTAACTTACTGATAACCAAAGTCAGAGGTCCAGCATGGGTTAATTTGATCCAGAAGTCTATGCCCTTAACAATTAGGCATGACTACGTGGGAGACCAGGAGTATACTGAACCCTCGCTCTCTGAGAGCTGAAGTGAGGGCTGAGAGGAGTGAGGAGGCTTCCTCTGCCCCATTGTATACATGCATTTGGGCTAACGGAGGAAAGTTCCCAGCTGAACATAGCACCTTGTACAGTCTTTTGGATGGTGGGTAGGAGTCTCAGGAGTTTTCCTGTGCATGCCAGGGTCATGTTGAGGACTAAAAAAATAATTTTTATAATAAGATCATTAAATAAAAACAGTGTATTGAGGATATTGAGCAAAGAAACAAGAGGGGAAAGAGAAGAAAGTAAGATGGAAAAATGAAAAGAACAAATGACAGAAAAGAAAAAAAATAAATTAAAAATAAGCCGGACAAGAGGGAACAAAAAAACAGTGAGAGAAACAAGGTCTTCAGACTTGAGGATAGTGAATCAATTGTCCCCAAATAAACCACAAATACCATGTAGATGTGGACAGTGGCCTGATTGGATAAGGCAGGCCCTGTTGCGCTAGGCTTGCCATCCAGGGGTCGCACCATGCTTAAGAGAGCGAGGGAAGCAGCATTGTGCCATGGTCTGCATCTAGGTGAAAAGTACTTGGCGTCAGACAGGAAAGCTTCCTTTTAGGACCAGAAATGCTTCCTTCATTATGCCTGTGTTGTCTAGAGGAAGCTACTGCACCAGGCAGGTCTTGTGTGATGTCTTCTGATTGCTTAATTGTAAGGAAGAACTACATATAAACAATAAAATGCGAGTGTTTCCATGAAGCATGTAGGCACAAGAGTGAAAAGATATGCTGAACTATTTTTTTTTTTTTACCACATTGAACATTTTGCAGAACCTTAAAAGAACTAGAAATCATCTAAATAGACATAAACAAGAATCTATATGTTTATGAAGTCTGGCTTCAAAAAAATTATTGACATACCCATATAAGCTAAACTCACTGAACTGAGATAAGCACCTGGTGGTGACTCAAAGCCATTTCTGAACTCAAAACTAAATTTCTGATACAGAATCTACAATGGGTCTTATGCCAATCAACCTCCAATTGCCTTCTGAAGGAAATTTTTAAACATACCTACATTATTTCCTGTCCTGTTTCCCCCAAATTAAATGAAGACCTTACTAGTTTATGAACAGGTCAACCTTGTTAATCACAAAATGAAATTACAAAGAAATGTGGAGAGAGTGGTGTTCATTGCTTTGCACTTGTCAGCTACCTGACTCAGGCAGCTAGAGCTAAGGAGGATGATAAGAAGGTTGGGCAAAACCAGGATAGATAGTTTAGTTTTATTTTTCTTTTCCTTAAAAAAATCAAGTCAATATATAGTTTATACAGTTAACTGTCACATAATCAATTGAAAAATTAAGGCAAAGGAAAAAATACCTTGTTGATTGTGTGGCAGCAAGAGAAGCTCATTATGTAGATGTGGTCTAAGTCTATACGAGTAAATGTAGTGAAAAGTGAAGAGGAAAATTGAGGCAATTTCCTGAATTATTCAAGGAAAGAAACTCCCTTTGCCTCAATTATTCATGTAGTACTTTTCTTTGAAAGTGAGAAGAGTAGGAGAAAAGGGGTGGGAGAAAAGAAAGAAAGCTTGATTACGTTAATTCTCCACTTCATTTTGTAGATTAAGGCACCTCTATAGATGTTATTACTCGTCCCTGTATACTACAGTTTACTTCATGACAAAATATTTCTTTGCCATTGTATGTATGCAAATTATACTCACCCTACCATTTTCTTCAGTTAAATGGTGAGAACTTGAACTGACACTATTCTTTTTTTCCCCATAAAAAGGATGCCTATAAAAGGACTAATTTTCCAGTAATCCAACTTATTCTAAACATTCCACCCACAAAGCAGTAACTTAGGGAAAAATAGAATTTGGCTTGAAGATGTAAGTCATAATTATCATCAAAAGATCTATTCCACCTCCATTTCCTTGGTAGTAGGAAATGTCAGTGTTTGGATCCAGAGTAGAAAAATTTCAACAAACAATACAAATGTCTCAGAAATTCATGTGCCAGGGTCCCCACATGTGGTATGCAGGTGTGACATGGCAAAGTGGAGCCATCATATAGTTGTATATTGATTAGGATAAAAATTTAGAGGACAGCATAAACTTGTCCTAACATTATCAGCAGTTGAGACAATTTTCTGTGAGGTAGAAGTAGAGTATTTTCTCATTAACATAGAGTTGCTGTATGGGCTAATGGCAGCTCTGTTTGCCAGTTATTTGAAGATTTAGATCATGTGGTTCAGATTTGGAGAAAAGCAGTGGAAATGATTAGTTTGGAAAATAAAATTTGGGAGGAGATGGTAAACAGTAAGAGCTACCAAGTCAGGAAAAGAATACTAAACAGACAGTACTGACCTTCCAGATCACAGACTATGAAGTGTAGGCATGTTTGGTGGTTCTTCTCAGTGTCCCTCAAAGGAGAATATGAAATGGAATGGCATTAAAGCAAATGGGCTTAGAATAAATATTATTTTTATCTAGATGTTTTTCTTTTCTTTTTGTTTACTACATATGCTATATATCAATTTATTATTTTTATTTTTAAAAAGCAAAACAGAATAAAATGATAGAAATGATACAGAATTTCAAAAGAAAAATAGGAAATTAACACTAATTTATATATTGCACATTGTTATCTTAGAAGTAGTTGTTCAGGTTACATGGTTTAGGCACGAAAAAGTGATCAAAAAAATCAAACAATAAAAGCACAAACTGTTCTTTTGGGTGAACTAACAGAGATTAGTAGTATAGCTCTCTATCTGGTATATACACACATACATACATAGATACATATATGTATACCTTTATACATGTAAGCTTTTCCCTTCTTCCATCTCTCCTCTCCCCTATTATCTAGATGTTTATCAAGAACCTCAAGAGCTCATAGGTGGGAAATTCTGAAAAGTGATTTGATCATGGGGGTGTTATAGAAGAGTAGTTATTAGGAGGTAGCCCCTTGCTGGAAGAGGCTGATCACTGGGAGCAGGGCCTGAAGAGGGTAGCTCCCTTCCTTTCTCCTGTGAGGTAAGCAGCTTTCCCCCACCAGACCTTTCTACCATGGTGATTCTGCCTGGAGCTGGCTGACCATGCAAGGACTGAAACTTCTAAAATATGAGTCCAGATACACTTTTCCTTTTTTAAGTTGCAGGTGTCAGATATTTTTTCCTGGTGAGGGGAAAGTGACTAAGACACTATACCTAATTTAAGTTAGATAAAATTGCTTAACTGGAACTTTGGTATGGGGAGGACCTAACATGATGCTAGTTTTGTGAATAAGTAGGTTTTTTTTGAGGAATGATTTTTACTGCTATTGTCTATGACACTATTGTCTACTGTTACCTTGCTGGCTGGTAGGAATCTCAGGGAAAAAATTCAAAGTACTAACAATGGTATCTATGTTCTGAAAGCTGTTCAGTCACCTCTTTCTAGGTCATAAATTAGTTCTTCTTCATCGTGTCATAAACTCCCAGTCCTCCTTTTCTTTTGTTTCTTTCTAGTTTTTGGTGGCACTGGTGGTTGAATCCAGGGCCTTTGCACTGAGCTACATCTCCAGCCCATTTTCATTTTTGAGGCAGAGCCTCACTAAATTGTCATGTTGCCCAAGCTGGGCTTAGACTTGTGATCTGTCTGCCTCTACCTCCCAGACTGCTTGGGGGACAGGCATGTGCCACCGTGCCTGGTTTCTGAGTCCTGCGTTTCAGGGCTGACTTATCCGAACTCAAGCATGCTGAATTGGAACTTTAATGGGAGGGTCCTTGGACTTTGCCTTTTCTCATGTGTCCTGGTTTGAAAACTACTGAATTGGACTACTGAATTAAACTGAGCACTATTTTAACCTGAATTAGTTGTTTTTCATTTTTATAGGCACAGAATTTGTGCATCAGGCCCTCAGAAAAGTATAGGAGGAATGATTCTCTTAATTATTGATGTACTGAGTTAACAATAACATAAATGATAGGTTATGATATTTAAATAATTTTATAATGACTATGATTTAGTGCAAGTTTCAGGACTATTATATAAATATCACTTTGTGTAGTTTTGGAAAATTAAAAAATCCTGAAGTCTACTAATAAAAATATACTATAATATCTTGGTGACTGTGAAACAGAAATTCTTTGTGCAAATGTTCTCTACTCATGAACATTTGCTTCCAAGCATTATTTTTTGAGTTGACAAATGCAGTTTTGACTCTAGAGGAAAAAGAAGAAATCAAGGGATTTGTCTATTTGTCAGTGAACTAGACATACTGAGACCTGGTAAATGTCACAAAACTGATTAAAAATCCTGAATTTGTAGGCTAGGCAGGTAGCTCAATAGTAGAGCACTTCCCTAGCATGCATGAGATCCTGGATTCAGTCCCTAGTACTGTGAGAAACAAACAACAAACACCCAAAACAAAACAAAACAACCAAACAGAACAAAACAAAGTGATCAAGTTTGTACTTGTCATAACTTAAAAAAATAGAGCAAAATAATATTATTAAGTGGAACAAAATAATGAACCCATGCTAATCATAGCCTAGAACCAAGCTGCCCACACTCCTGCATGTACCTATTGCTTCTCTTGTTCTTCTCTGGCCTAGTATCTAGTATAGAAGCCAATAGTGATCACTCAGTGGGCAGTCTTTATGGTGAGGGGGACAAGAGAAAGTAGATTTCATCACAACGAACGTATCCCAAGCATGAGTCCAGCACGAGCTCTGCAATATATAAAAATCTTGTAATACCACACACTGGCTTTGTCCTCATGAGGCCACGGAAAAGTACCACCACCTTTGCCCCAGTGTGTGTGCCCTGCTTCAGTCTTTCTCTTTTCCACTCCAGTTGCATGCACTTTACACATATGCCTAGTTGATGATGCCAACCCTTGGCTGCATTTCCACTGGCAGAGTTGACTTGTCAACATATTCAGTTTACCCTGAACTGCTCACTAACCAATTTAACCTTTTATCCGACCCAAAATTTCTACCGCGATAGCAAAGGAATTGTATAATATCTTTCCTAATTGAACTTTCAAGTTCTCTCCTGATGGCTGCAAACTCTTGGGTAGGTAAGGAATGTGGGAATCATGGAATTATTGCTGAGGATCCATGAACAAGTAATACCTCTTTCACCTCTTCATCCCTCCTCACTACGATTTAATGGGTCCTTCCTTTGATCTAGTTTATGTGAAGACTTTTATATATGAGGGTGATCCACAAAAAGTCACCATTTTTGTAGATCAAAAACAGTTCTATATAAGCAATTTTGAATAAATGTTATCTTAATGAATTTTTGAAGTAGCTTTGAGATGGGTCTTACTACCCTCACTTTTCAGATAAAGATATTAGAAGCTCAGAGGGATGACATGACCCATCCAGGAATTTGGTGCCCGGAACTGGTCTTTGCTGTCACCAATCACCCCTTTGTTTTTTTTTTTTTTTTTTTGCGGCACCGGGGATTGAACTCACAACCTCGCGCCTGCCAGGGCAGGCGCTTAAGGCACTGAGCCAAACTCCCAGGCCTGGTTTTTTTTGAGGCAGGGTCGCACTATGCAGCTCAGGCCGACCTTGCGCTCGCGTTGTAGCCCAAACCAATCACCCCTTTGGCTGCATGCCTGTGTGAAGTGAGTACTCTGAGTGTACAAGGCATTGTCCATCTTCAGAGTCACTCCATTCATTGTGTTGTATGCATATTACCATTCTCAAAGTGATTAAGAAAGTAAAATTTTATTGATATGGTTTCTAAATTCACTGTTTTTGAAATTAGACATCTTATCAAATAGAGTGCAGAAAAAATTTGTCCTAGTGGTTCATGGCACAGTGATTCTGTGTTAACTCTAACCACAGATAATGAATGAGACTGTGATACCTCTCCTGGGGGAAGGAGTCTGGATGGAATTTGTCTGCTGGTCATCTACAAAGGTATGTTAGCTCATGTCTCCAAATGTCCTCTCCCTCTGAACGGCTGTTAGTCTGTGCAGTCAGAAGGTTTTGAAAGTTTAATGAGCTGATCCACATGAAGTTCAAGCGATGTTCTGAACTTGGCACTGGCTACAGAGTAATCCCTGGTAAACGTGCAAATCATCATTCTGGTGACCTAAAAATTCAATCAGCATTCAGACATTATTTTGAGTGGGCTTGTAATGCAATTGAGTTTTTAAAATTTTTTAGCTTTGTGTCCCATTTGTTAATTCTATATATCTACCTATCTAATCTATCACATTTCTACTGTGTTATCTGCACTCTTGTGAAACAACTTGCATATTACTTTGAAGTTCTCCTGTTTCAGGTTCCCTACTCAATTCTTTTCTCAGATTGAGTTATATAATTTCTATAAAGTGTCACACTTCAATGTGTCAAGAATGGCAATAGGTATATTTGTGCACACTTTTGTTACATGTATGTTGCACTCAATGTTTGCGGTCAGGCTTTAAGGTACTGAGTTCAAGGCACTACTGAATAACTAACGCAGGCAGCAGGGATCATGAAGTGAGGTCTACTCCGAGTTTTGGTCACAGGCTTGGAGTAATTTTTTTAAAGGATAGGTGGAAGAAAGATTGGTTATTAGGATTCAGTTTCTGCTGTTTAAGGAAAAAATGGAGAGGGATGTAAAGTAATTCTTGGATGGTGAGAGAGTAGGTGAATGATAGCCATCAGTTGGTTTTTTAATATGGTGGCATTTGAATTGGATATGCTGCAATGATTCATCCAAATATGTATTTATGCATTAGACTTACTCAAAATTCATGGTGCAGTTTTTATTTTTAACAAGATGGGGAAAAAAAATAACTGATGATTTTGACGTTGTCCTGAGGTTGCTCATGGCAGTGATTCAGTGTGGTTGTGTGGAAGATGGGATTCATGTAAACACACTTATAAACTAGTTTGAAAGAAATCATTCATTAAGGTAAAAACCAAGATCAAAATTCTACTTAAATACACAGAACTTATTATGTTGCCGTCATTCTCATCAGTGCTTTATTGAGTACCTACTATGTGCTTAGTTATAATTAAGCAACTTTGATAATACTTTAGCAACAGATTGGTTTCATCAGAATGTTAAAATTAGGGTCTATTTATGGATTGAATTCATTGTGTACTTTCAGTGAATTGTTTGCACCTGTTCATAGGTTATTAGCTGTTACATGTATATTTATGTATTTCATTATACTTCATACAGTGAAAATGTTTTGAAGAGTCATGTGAGAGTAAATTTCTCCTCAAATAAATTGGAAGTTTTCTCATTTATGTTATTTCTGTCATATGAGTGTTTTAAAAGTACCTACACACAAATCCTTCATGTCTTCCTTCAGAAGATTCACTTTCCCCAGGGAATCAAATCATTGCATTAGGCCAAGTCTGAAACTAAAGAAAATACCTTAGACACCATAGTTCTAAAGTGCTTAACAGTGTATTACTCAACTAACCACCAAATGCCATTTATTATGCTTTGTTAAAGGGGTGGCACCGTTTCAACCGCCTCACGATGAAGCTGCTATTGTGATTCCATTTTACAGATGGAGGAACTGAGGCATCCACTTACTACTTAAAGAACCACGATTTGAATTCAGACATGTTACTTGAGAGCATGTGCTCTTGTTACACTACATTTCCTCTGAGTCAACCTTGTTCTAAAACTTGGTGCTGAATGTAGCATGCTCTGTAATGTTGAAGGTAGAAGGCGGAATACAGAGACAAACAATGCAGAGCAGATTCAGCCTCCAAAGAGAAACTTCAAGCAGTTGGTTTACCTGTTTAATGTGGCTTTCTTATCAGATTAATGGAGCAAAATGACTGTGATTACTCAGAGTTGCTGTTTCTCCTCCCACCTGGCTTCATCCTGTCCTCCACCTTTGCCTAGTAAATTTCTCCTCACTCTGAAATTCTTTCTCTCCAGCTGACCTTTCTATAGCTCCTTGCCATGCTGGCTGCTTTCCCAATCCTCAGTGATCTGCAATTCGTTTGTTGCATGGCCTGGACTTGGGCCATGTATGCACAACATTTTCTTTTATTTTGTTTTGTTTATTTATTTGAATTAATGCCTTAATTCATTTGTTTTGCTCTCCCAGTTGTTTCTCAGTTATACTTCAGACAAATTTCTCAGCTCTCTGATCCTTTTCAATTACTAAAAGTCCATAGCAGTTCATTCTGAAGCATGCTCTGCACTCCACTCACCTGACCTCCCCTTCCCTTCAGCTCAGGTCTGGTGTCCTTAGCACGTGGGGCAGAGGTTCTTCTTCACTCCTCTTCCCCTCTTCTGTCGTCTTGGCTCCCCTGGGTTGGGGTGGGACCAGGGGATAAGAGCGCAGTCTAGGCTCTTCCTAGGTTTCTAGCCTCGGTTGTAGTGTCTCTAGGTTAAAGCTATCTCTCCTGGCTCCCACTGGTCCCCACTTTAAAAAACAACAACAACAAAGAAACCTTCTGTTAAGTTCTCTTTAGGAATATGAATTCTTTGGAGGGCACTTTCTGAACAAAGATCATCTTGTAGGACCCGCCTCTTCTCATGCCTCTAATGGAGAACCCACAGCCTGTTGTGGAGCAGGACAGCTCCTGGGTAGCAGGTCTGCAACATGGCTCAAATGTCACCCCTTCTTTGGTGGCAGATAAGGGAGAGTCATGTATCTTTCCTGCACCAGATGGCCAAGAGATTGCTCCTCGGTATGGATCCCGCCTCTTCCCTTGCTGTTGTCTTTCCAATTCCCTCCTTCTCCACCCCACCTATGGAAGATCAGCGGCTCTTGGCCTGAGTAGGCACCCAACGAGGCTTGGGAGAAGCTTGTTTCTTGCAATAGAAGATGCACCCAACATCCAAGAGACTTTCTTTGAGTCCCGTTTACTTCTAGAGAGAAGAGTCCTGGTGCTTACCCCTCCACACATGGATTGCTGATGTTTTTCTTGCCCTTCTCTACTCTCACTTGTATTTTTTTTTCTTAACTAGGCTGATTAACTCCAAAGAAGCCCGGAGGAATTAATCTGGTCCAATTTCAGCCCTGCCTGTGAAATTGTTCTTAGCTTTGAGTCCCAGAAAAAAGTCACTTTTAATGTCCTGCTACTTGGACAATTATTTAGTAAGTACACACCTTTCTATTAGACCAAGTGTAGTCCTCTCTTTTCATCTTGTTCATCCTCTGACTCTTGCTAAGTTGCAGTAGGTGATGCATATCCTCCTGGGACAAAGTTTAACCACCTGCAAGTAAACACTGATTTAGTGCCAGCAATGACATATTTTAAACTGGATGATAAAGCCATTAACAGCTGGTTTGTGTCTTCCATATTCCCCTTTTGTCATAAGGAGTTTGTGAGGAATAAGTATTATGCAGGACATTTGTAAATATGATGGAATACTTAAAGCCAAAATTAACTCTAAGTAATTGCTGAGATAGGGCAAAAATAGAAAATGAATAAATAAAATCAATGTTACCATAAAATTAAAATATTTAATAGTTTTAATTTCTACTCATGTCAAACTCTGTAGTAAAATTCCTGTAATTATGTTTAATTTCTTCTCCTTTTTTCTGCCTACATTCTGGGAACCATCCTATTAAAAGTGAAATGGAAGATAGATAAATAGATAAAGAAGATTCAAAAGTGCTGCTTGTTCTTTTTTTTGTTTTTTTGGTACTGGGGATTGAACTCACAACCTTGCACCTGCCAGGCAGGTGCTTAGGCCACTGAGCTAAATCCCCGGCCCTATTTTTTGAGACAGGGTCTCACGATGCAGTTCAGGCTGGCCTTGAACTCACTTTGAAGCCCAGACTAGTCTCGAACTCACAACAATCCTCCTGCCTCAGACTCCGAGTGCTGGGATTAAAGGCATGTGCCACCACACCCAGCTGGGTTGCTTATTCTTGATTAACCAATGAGTCATTAGTGATATTTGAAGAATATAATACTCCTTTCTAACAAAAAATTAGAAATAAGCATAGTAAGTCAATATATGCAAATTTTTTCAATTAGGAGAGAGATTAGATATCTCACTTAAGAATAAAATTCAGTAAATTTTAATTACAAAAATTTTAATTACAAAAGAAGACTAATCGATTTAAATTTTTGCAGAAATTCGTAGGGTTTAAACATAGCCTGTTAGTTTCATACTACATTATGGGTCCTTCCTGAACAGGGTCCTTTCCTTTTTGCCCTATTCCATCCTCTCCCCCAAGGTGTTTCTCCTTTTCTCCCCCAGATCATCAATGGGAGTCAATCATAGCAAATTTCACGAATGAGCAAATAGGTTGTAGGTTGAGATCAATAATGGAACAGCGTCCAATGTTGGCAGTCATCCTGCATGTTTCTCAGCGGTTGTGTGATGGTTTCTGGTGATGCGGGGAAGTGCCTGTTTTCTCACTTTAAACTCTGAAAATAACCCTTGAAGTTATAACTTGTCTGTAAGGAACCCCAATTTTTCTGTATTTTATGCTAGCAATGATTTGAAAAAGCAGAGAAGAATCTCCATTTATAAATAACCATAAACCTAGAGTTAATTTATATTTTAAAATTGTTTTTTAAATTATGAAAGATTTCCAACATTCATTCACATGACAGTAGAGCTTACACGGGGAGATCAAAATATTTGGTGAGTGCATGAAGTAAAAAAATTATTACAGTAAAAGATACATTGCTATTAACCCTCCTAAAAATATTTCCTCTAGTTTTGCATAAATTTATCCCCTGATTCTTGTCACTTTCTGAAGCAGTTCTAGAAGTCCTCTTTCCTGTCATTAAGAGGTATAATCAAAATTCAGTGAATGCTGCTGGCCAGTGCCATCTAGCAGAAAAGCAGTCTTGTTAAAACCCTGTGTTGTGTCCTCATCCATCCTTTTCACCAATATCTGGAACCATATGGCTTGTGGCTGTTCCCCCAAATAAAGATGACCATGCGAGGTAACATTTGAATTGATTGAAGACATCAAGACAACCATGACACCACAACTAAAGACACAAAAAGAGAACTTCTAGAAATGCTTCAGAAAGAGACAAGAACAATGGGATAATTGTGTTTGAAGCAAGGAGAAATATTTTGAGGATTAATGGTAGTATATTTTTATTGTAATAATTATTAAAAAATGAACTTTCATTGTATTTTTAAACTGTACCTCATATTTAGAAACTTTAACCTCTGCTTACTTGCATTTAAGTGATTGCTACATAACTTTTTTTTCTTGTACCCACTTACCTAGTTTTTGTATTAGGATTTTCACCAACTTTATAAAGAGTTGGGTAACTTCTCCCTTTTGCTGTTTTCAGAATCTGCTTGAATGATGAAGATTTTGTTTGTCTCTTTGTTCTTTGGTAATTGAGGTGTATTCACCTATAACATCTTCTGACTCCACTGTCTTTTGTTTTGAAAGATGTTTGATTACCAATTGATTTTCTACTGATGGTTTATTTGCCTTTTTCTGATCCTTGCTGGGTCACTTTTAGAAATTTATATTTTCTAGAAATGAATCTATTTGTTTTAAGTTTTAGATTGCTATATAATGTTCCTAATATTATTTTATGATGTTTATTTCTTCTGTTTATTTTTGTTTTCTCATTTTAATAAACATCATCTTCTATTTTTGATCAGACCTCCCAACAATCTATCTGCTCATTAGCTTTTCAAAGAATTGCCTTAGATTTTATATATTTTTTGCACTATTCTCTTATTTTTGTTTCTTAAATCTTTAGTCTTGTTTTTTCTTGCTTTTACTTTCTTTAGATTTACTTTTTAACTTTCTCTATCTTGTATTGAGCATTTGCTTTAATCTTTCTGTTTCCAAGCAAATAAATGGAATGCTATAAATTTAGTGCTAAATAGTAATCTAATTCAGCCATATGTTTTAAATATGTAATAATTTCTTAACTCAGGCTTTACATTTGAATTCATTTTAAAACACCCAAGCATATATTTCCCTCATGTTTTTGTTACTTTGCAACATTGACTTCTAATTTAATTATATCATTATCAGGGAGGATGATATGTGTGATTCAAATTCTTTGAGATCTTGGCATTCTACCAATGTTTTTTAGATGTTCCACATGCTTTCAAAAAGATGGTTTAGTCTTTTTGTGTCATGTGATTCTTTTTATTTTTACTAGATCAAGCTGGTTAATTTTGCTATGCCAACATTTATATTCTAACTAGTACTAATTTCTCTCTATGATTATACATTTGTCAATGTAATTTTGTCAATTTCTGCTTTATATATTTTAAAGCTACGAAAAGCACACTTACTTTATGTTTGTTATCATGTTGAATTGTTAAATCATATTTTTATCTTTTTATTATTACACACCTGACTTATTTATTTATCTCCATTTTTTTGGAATTTAAATCTATTTGTCTGATATTAATATTGCTACATTAGCTCATTTTATCTAGTATTTGAGGGCTACGTATGTTTCTAGTTCTTGATTTTCATTCTGCTGTGTGATTTTGCACAAGGTATATCTCTTTCAAGGCATGATCAAAACATTAACAAGATAACCTGTTTAATTGATTAACTTGATTCATTTTCAATGATTAATTCACTTTTACATTTGCCTGTTTCATCTTATTTGCATTTCCTGTTCACCGCTTTTTTCTTTATGTCCCCTCTCTTTTTCTTATCTTTTGTTGTACTGATACAATATTTCATGTTTCATCCTCTTCAGATGATTTGGAAACTGTGAAGTCCATGTATAGTGGACTGGTTACTTATAATTATAAGGGTTCTTCTAACTATTTTAAAAAACAAAGCCTGTAGTTATTCAGTATTTCCTTTCAGTGATCATGACCTTGACTTATTCAGTTATTAGTTACTTATTCAGTTATTTAGTTATTAGTTCAGTTTAGTCACTATGGAATTGAATTACTAACCTCTTAAAGTTTTACATTTGTCTCAAATTCTACTTTTTTTCTTGCTGAATCATTTAAAAAACAAAACAAAATACAAGGTAAATAGTACCGCTGAAGGCCACACCCAAGCCTCTCTCTGTGCCATTCGAGGACTGTGGGGTGGGGGAAGATCCAGGCCTCACCAGGAGGCAGTCTTGGCCAGGAAACCATATCATTTTCATTGTTTTGTTGGGTTAGGTTTTATTCTCTGTTTTCTTTGATTATGTTAAATCTGATGACATGAGCAGCTATTTGAAAGATAACAAGACATATTATGGTAGCCATTTTGAATTTACTAGTGGCTTGTTTTGAAGTCCTTTATTGTATTCACTGTTTTGTTTTTATTGTTTCTATTCTATTCTGTTCTGTTAGATTTTTGCTATGCCTGAAAGTATCTGCAGCTATTTTGAAGACTACAAAAGGCATTATGGTGACTATTGTTGGTTTCATAAGGTTTTCAAGTCCTCTATCACTTATGCTGGTTTATTTTTGATTCGTTTTATTTTCCATGCTTTTATCCATTTTAAAAAAATAATGCTGCTAAATAGTAGTTTAATTCATCTATAGGTTTTCATTTTAAAACACCCAAACATATATTTCTCTTACATTTTTGTTACTTTGTGACATTGACACCTAAACATATATTTCTCTTACATTTTTGTTACTTTGTGACATTGACTTCTAATTTAATTATAGCATTATCAAGGAGTTGGGAAGTACAACCCTCTATATACCTTAGAATGTCTTCATGGTGTCATTATTCTTCAATGGTAATTTGAATGATGTCTTGGTCCACTAGCGCTGCTGTAACAGAATACCACAGGCTGTGTAGTTTGCAAAGATTAAAAATGTATTTCTTGCAGTTCTTGAGGCTGGGAGGTCCAAGTTCAAGGCTTCACAGATCTGTGAGGTAATTAATTGTCTGCCTCTCAGGAGGCAGAGGGGTGCTATGTAACTGAAACCAAAGGGTAAAAGAGCAGAATGGGGTAAGAAGTCTTTCGTATAAGGGCCTTCATCCCATTCAGGAGAGAGGCAGCTTCATGAGCTAATCATCCAGTCCCCACCTCTTTTCTATTTAATTTTAAAAATTTTAATGTAATACAAGTAGATATTTAAAAATAATATATAAAAACTTTCTTGTATGAAAGAATAAAATAAAATTTCATAACAAAATAATAAAGGAATAACCATGGTTAATTTACTGTGTATGATGATCTTAAAATAATGGTTAAATTGTTACTCAGAGTACAAACCATAGACAAAAGAAGATTCTCTATTACAAAGAAAAGGCAAACAAATAAAAGGACAAAATTTTCTTTTCAATGAACAGAAGAAACTAGTGGTATAAATGAAACAAATTAGAATTAACCAATGGCATGAGATATAATACCAAGGTTCAACAAACAGAGTCTTATCAAATTAAAAAGTTTCTGCATGGCAAAGGAAACAACCAATGGAGTGAAGAGACAACCTGGAGAATGGGAAAAATTTTTTGACAGCTACTCATTGGACAGAGAACTAAAGTCTAGAGTGTATAAAGAACTTTAAAAAATAGATCTCCTAAAATAAAAGACCCAATCAAAAAAATGAGCAACTAAAGTGAATAGACAATAAATGGTTAATAAATGCATGAAAAAATGTTCAACCTTGCTGGTCATTAAAGAAATGTAAATTAAAACTTCACTGAAATGCCACCTCACCCCACCTCTTAACATAATCACATTGATAACATCTGAAGTTTGGAGGGGACACATTCAAACTGTAGCAGATGATTATCAATTTCTTGATTGCTATTTATTTCCCCCAACATGTCAAATGTGTTCTTCTGTGGTTGGTTGGTGTTTACTTTTAGAAAAAAGGATTTTGATTTGTTTCTTTAGTTAAATGATGAATCTCCCCAGTAACGAAGTTTGACAATTTTGGACACCAAAATAGATTGAATTTCAAGGTAAACTCTGCTGAGGTCTGAGGTTTCTCCTTACTCCTCTGTCTGTGGCCCTTGCTCAATGACTTTTCCATGAAGAAGTAAGTTATCATGAGAATGTTTGTGACTCCAATAATTTGTCTTGTTTCCCTAATATTTTTTCAAAATGAACTTCCACTTTAAAATATTTCAAATACAACAAAAACATTAAATGGGTTTCATTTACATTATTTCATTAATAAAAGAAAATAGAAACTGATATGAGGTACGAAGAAAAGCCTCTAACAAAAATGTTTTATGAGGAACACGGGCTAGAACTTGGAGACACTGCCAATTCAATTCCAGTTCTACTTGTGATACTGGGATTAAGAGTGTGATGATTAATTAAGGGTGACCTACCTGGGTGTGAGTGGTACCAATCAATAGGTTTGTAGGCTGGATGGAATATAAAGGGACAGAAAGAAGGCAAGACTGCTGCTGCTGCTGCTGCTGCTGCTGCTTGCTACATCACTGTCTCCTGCTTGCTTGCCATGGGGTGTGTCTCCTTGGAGATGTCATTCTGTCATGCCATCCTGCCTTGGATCCACTTGACTATGGACTGAAACCTCTAAACACTGTGAATTTAAATAAACCTTTTCTCTTTTAAATTTGACTGTCAGGTATTTTGTCTTAGCAATGAGAAAAGTAACTAAGAGACACTGGCATCCAATTTCAGTTCTACCTGTGTGACACTGGAAAAGTTACTAAACTCCACCTCCAGCTTCATTCTCTTCATTTGTAAAATGTAAGTACTGAACCAGGTTGGCTGATTTCAAAATATACTTTATGGAGTCAGCTTCGGGATTGTTGACCTTTTTGAGGCCAAGTGGGTGAGCTCTGGGGTCTCCATTCTTGCCCAGGTGAGTCTTTTCTTGTTAGTGACCTATTGTAGATTTCTGGGTAAGATTCCTTTTGAGAAAATATTCTGATGAAAACCTTATCACTAAAGGATGTAGTCTGAAGGCCCACGTCTATCTTCATGTCAGTTCTTATACAAGTACAGGAGATTGATCACTCACTAATTTTACATGTTACCAACCCATCAATAACTGCTGACCCAAGTCAAAGTCAAATTCCAGTTTTTGAGGTTAATGCACTTGCCCAGTTTCCAAGCATCATAAAACAATTATTGTGCCTACGTTTTTTTTTTTTTGGTTATCATTTTACATCCTTGTGTAGGTTTGGTGTAGAGAGCTTCTGGACTGGAGTCAGGTTTTATTAGAGTTACAGTTGTACTTCTTGTCTTTTTGCTGCCAGTGTCACACCAAATTAAGGGACTCCTGCTCCTCTTAGGTATCTTTTTTTTCCACGTTCTTCCCCAGGGCCTTCATATTCTGCATTATTTTAAATTATGGGGTCAGAAATGGAGGCCCTGAAATATGAGATCTGGGAGAGCATGGATTTTCCTTTCACTCCTTCACTTCTTTCCCACCTGCTTCTTAGACAGTTTGATCTGGATCACTAAGTGATGGGTCCAGGGGATTTACTCACTTCCACTGTGGCTCATAGAGTTTTAGCATCTAATAAAGCTTCTCTAGGCTTCAGTTCCTAAGCTTTTCAGAATATCTGCTGGCAACTATTTCATAGATAGACTTTTAAAGAAAGAAAGAAACAAGAATTCAACTTTGCGATCATGCTAAACATAACAGTTTGTAAATGGAATACTTCTTCAAAACACCAAGGGAAATGAGTTTTCTTCTAGTCTGGGTGATCTGGAGTCACACCTTCCATTTGTAGAGCCTGTCATTTGTTGTTGCCCTCTAGGGAAAAACAGCTTGGAATGTCACAGTGTGACATGATGTCACTACAGATGATGAAGGCTTCCTCTTCCTTGTGCACTTGTTTCAAATAAAATGCTTCTGATTCTAAAAACTCAACAATTGTCTCAATACCATGACTTTGTGGTTATAAACCCTGCATGGTGGTTATAGTTAGATCCACATAGAATGTAAAGAATCTAACTCTTCATCATAGAAATGGATTGGCATTTATAGTCTAGTCTTTGAGAATCCTGACAGTAAAGTTTCATGTGAGCAACTGACTTTTATTTCAATGGATAACATGTTTTATGATAGGTATGCCATTTTAAAATGAGTTCCATCTTTGTTGTTGTTTTATATTAAGTTTAAGAAGTGAAGTTCCTAACTTTTCTAGGTTAATTCTTCCTTCCCTTGATAATTGAATATATTCCAATTTGCTCTGTTTGTGGATGGATGCAGTCTCTTATTTTGGAATATATTGGGTTTAGGTGTCTTTCTTAAAATTTAGTTGTGGTAACATAATCCATTGCTGAGATGAGCAATCTGTTATGTCAGTTCCAAGATTTCAGGGCAGTATATTGGGAATGCAATGCAATAGAATGTGCGGTTTCTTAACTGTAATCAAGGAATATTCCACATGTTGTTTGAATAGCTATGGTAATATATGAGAAAAACAAGCAAACAGACTCCCTCTGCATAGTCTAATCACACATTCCTGTTAGCTGCAGTGGCCTAACCTGTATACAGAGTTGTTTTTTATGTTTTGGGTCTCTATTGCAGAAAATCTTTTTAAAAATACTACTTAATTTTACAAATGGTATTGAACAGGAAGCTGGTGACAAAAACACATATTTTGCATGTTTTTTCTGACATAGAAAAAGAAAAATTAATATCAGATTTTTGGATTATAATTATAGACTTGAATTTTAGTTTAAATCTAAATTTATAGCCCTCTTCCAATAGTGGTGGTTATAATTTTCAATAGCATAAATGCTATCCAAATCCTTTAATCAATCTTTAATATCTATTTGGATGCTTGTCATCTTTCAGCTTGTTGATTGTGAAATATAAGTTCATCTTAATGTTATCTAAGTCTGGATGTAAATTTGGAGACACCTCAAATATGCCATAAACACCTTTAAATTTACAAATAATTTGAGGGACACTCATGTCCCATGTGCTGTTTTAAATGAATAGCCTCGGTGAAGACTGTTAGTGGGGAAATGAATTCCTATAACATCTTTTTTAAAAGGCTGTTTGTCAAGGTACCTCAAAATCCTTGAAATTCACATATTTTGAACTCTTCATGGAATTCTTTAGATGGTATAGCTCAATATTTATGTTTAAGAATGCCATTATAGTGTCATATAAAATAGCAATGAATTGAATTATCTAAATGCCCCCCAAAACAGAGAATGATTACCTAAGTCCAGATATAATTGTACAATGGAATAGCATAATATTAAAACAAAATATTTATATAGCATTAATTACAAATAATGGAAGTCAGAGCCATATACAGAATGTAATTCCAGTTTTGAAAGAGCACAACACTATCTATCCATGTATGTGCATGGAAAGAGGCTAGAATAATGGAATTTCCTCTGGGTGGTAGAATGTTTTAAACAAATTTTAATCAGAATTTACCATGAGAAACAGTGTATTGTAATGATAAAGAGCATAATTTTTTTTTTTTTTGGAACTGGGTATTGAACTCAGGACCTTGTGCTTGCCAGGCTATTGACCTATACACCCAGTCCAGAGCATGATGTTTGAAGCCAGATTGTGTGGTTTCAAATCCTGGCTCAAATATTATCTGTAAGCTGTGGACACATGATTGAATTCCCTGTGTTTCAGTTTTCTCACCTGTATGATGGGAATAATCGTAACATGATAGCATTATTGTGAGAAATAAATATATGAACACTTGGAAAATAATTCCTGCTTGGTATATAGGAAGTGCTATGTAAAATTTATTACTATGATCAGGAAACTTATAGTTAAAAGTTCCTAATATTTCCCATATAACCAAAAAATTAATAATTAAATATCATGAATAAATGCTGTGATGAAAAATGAGATGTTTTGGAAAAAACCTAGATTGTTGTCTTAGTCTGTTTTGTGCTGCTATAACAGAACACCAAGACTGGGTGATTTGTAATGAGTGGTTATTTGTTGCAGTACTGGAACCTGGGAAGTCAAGGTTGAGGAACTGACAGCTGGTGAGGGCCCTTTTGCTGTATCAGCTTGTATAGAAAGGCAGAAGGGCACATGTGTAATGAGAGAAAGCAAGAGTGGAAGGCAGTGCCCTGCATGGGCTGCTGAGGGGACAGCCAGACCCCAACATTTTCCTGTGAGTCAGCGCCATTTGCAGACTATGGGGAAAGAGAACAAGAAGTCACCAAGAAGCAAGTTCTCCCTGCGAACCAGCTGTGTGCATGGGCCTCTGGGGAAACAGCCAGACTCCAGTCTTTTCCCTTGAGTCAGTGCCATTCGTGGACTATGGGTGAAGAGAACAAGAAGTCACCAACAAGCTTGCCCTCCCTGCAAATCAGTGCCATACACGGGCTGCTGGGGGGAGAACCAAATGCCAGACCCTTTTGGCATATGGGCTGAAAAACAAGAAGAGCCAATATCCCCCCACCCTGTAAGTGACCAGTTGATCTGGATAAACACAGGCTGCGATGATGGCTATTGACGTGAAATATAATTTATGCTTGTAGTGTTTAGTGTTTCACTGACTTTGCAGGTCTAAAGCCAGTAGTCTGATCATCTGTTCAAAGGCTAACAATATACAATGTATCATCTATGGGGAAATCTCCTTCTGAAGGTGGTAGCCATTGTTAATTCCCTATTATTTTGTTTTGAAGTCCTGTATCATTTTCATTGTTTTGTTGGGTTGAGTTTTATTCTGTCTTGTTTTGTTTGATTTTATTATATCCCATGGCATGGGCAGCTATTTTAAAGATAACAAGATATATTATGGTAGCCATTTTGAATTTACTCTTACCTTGTTTTGAAGTCCTTTATTGCATTCATTGTTTTGTTTTAATTGGTTCTGTTTTGTTTGATTTTTACTGTCTGGAGGTATCTGCAGCTATTCTGAAGACAGCAAGAGGCATTATGGTAACCATTGTTGATTTCATATTGTTTTGAAGTCCTGTGTCACTTACATCGGTTTGCTTTGATTGGCTTTATTCTGTTTTATTTTGCTTGGTTTTATTTTCTTTAAAATACAAGAAAAAGAGTGGAGGGTAGAATTTGCTTTTATAACAAGCCCATTCTCACAGTAACAAACCAACTTCTGTGATGGTGACATTAATTATGCAGCCCTTATGACCTAATGCCTTCTATTATGACCCAATCTCCTGACATTGTTGTGTTGAGGTTTAAATTTCCAACACATGAACTTTGGGGACACATTTAAACCACAGCAACTGTGGAGTCAAAGAATGCCTCCAGGTGGACATGATATTCATTTTGACAATGGTTAGTGTCAGTGTAGAGGGTGGAGAAAGTGAGTGAAGGTGCTGGAGTCTAGTGAATGATGGGGTGGTGGCTCAGGGAAAGGGAAATTGAACAGGGGCCAGGTGGTGGTATTTATCCCCAGAGGAAGATGCCCCGGTGGGGTCTGATCAGAGGAAGGCCGTGCTTGGTTTCCTTTTGACTATCACTCTGGTTATGGTGTTTATGTGGAGTTGGAGGTGAGGGCAAAGGACTATGGAATTTTCAGAGATCTCAGGGCATGATGGGCAGGAGATGGAGTTGAAGGAGGTGTGGGGGACTACGATGGCTGCTGTAGTGGTGGAGAAGAGGTCTGATGTCAGATGTTTTGTCAGAAGAAGCAAAAGACTTGGGGATGTAGCATCAGGGGGAGGAAACAGTCCACGTTGACTTCCAAATTTATCTCTTGAGTAGCTGAATAGCCAGAAGCTTCGTTGATGGGGCTGGATAGGAAACTGTTGGGTCAAGAGGCAAACTTTCTCCCTTTTTGCCTTTGTATGTTGTACCTATTTTCTCTAATAAAAAAGTCAAAATAGCATTTATCTTAAATATATTATGACATACGCCAGCTTAAAATTATTAGCTGACAAACGTATAGGTAAAGTTACAGAGCAAGAAGAAGAAAATGAAGCACAGAAAGAGGTATCAGAGAGTACATGTAATTTGCTGTGGTTGCACCTTTTGGTGTTTATGAGTAGACTATTATTTTAAAAAGGAAAATTAGATCATAGATGCAAACCAATAGGTAACCTGTTTTTAATTTACTAAAATATATCGAGAGCATTTTTTCCAGTCACTAATTATACTTGCAAAACATATTTTTTAATAGCTACATTTTCTGCGTGTGCAATGCAATATTTAATTAATTGTTAATTATTTAGGTTATTTAAAACTTTTCTCTATATAAAGATTATTACTGGAACATTTTTTATTGAATGCATGCTTAATAATTTACTGAAAATGGATTTTTGGAAATGGAACTTTTAAAAAAAATTCTAAGTCTTGTCTTTTTCCCTTTGAATTCTTTCATATGACAATACCACGGGTCTTACTTTAATGTTTTTTCTTTGCCTGCTCTGAGCATAGTTAACTTTTTTTGGGGGGACACTTTGCTTTATGTCACTTCAATTTCCTCTCTTTCTCCTTCTCTCCTCCTCATCTTCTTCCTCCTCCTTATTCTCTCTCTTTGCCTCCTCATCATCTTAATTTGCCAAATTTTCAGTTTATTAGAGTTTAATCCATTTATATTTATTATTTAAGCAATGTATTTGGTTTACTAAAATTTTATGCTTCTTTGCTGATTTTTTCATTTTTGTATTTTGGATATTAGCTATATTTTATTTCTTTTCATTTTTTACCAGTTATAGAGAGTGTATGTCTCTTTAGTTTGTGTTCAGATAACACATACCATCATACCTGGAATAAAGCAATCATTGTGGAAAAAGAAATGAATTCTACTAATTTACTGTTTCCATTCAAGTTTTTCAGAAATATTGTCTGATCTAAGTCTGTCAGTGTCATAGTCCCTTTTCATAGTTCTTCCCTTTTAAAAGGTGAATCAGACACTTTCCTCTTCTTATTTCTCTTAGCTTTTATTCCATTAAAAAATAGTGTAAGCATGAAGACTTCTTTTGGGGGTGGTACTCTTTTTACTCTTTTTTTGGTACCAGGAATCGAACTTAGGGTCTCATGCGTGCCAGGCAGGGGCTGTGCCGCTGAGCTATATCTCCAGCCTGGAGGTATTGTTTGTTCTACATAGAAACCTACGTTATTTTACTCTGTTAGTGAAAGAAAAAGATCTTTCTAAGTCTTCTCAGGATCCTGCATATATAATTTTAAAGTACTACCCTTTCATTTAACGTGTTAGGTATGGTTCCTTTTCTTTTGTTCTGCATGTTGGCATCTTACTCATTCTTAAAAAGTGACATTGCTTTTGTGCACAGATGGTGGACTTTGGTCTCCCCTCTGCCTTCTTGTGTGAAGACTGTTTTTCTGGGCAGCAGATGAAGAGAGGCCTGTTCATTTTCAGCAAATATCCCTTGGGCAGCAGGTACTGAGCACCTCTCTACTCAGGAGATGCTCCCTCCTTCTAGGCACCCAAATTAAGGACTCATAAAAGCAGCAATTACCAGCATGCACTAACAAGGTTCTTTTTGTATTTGTCCTTGCCTAGGCTAGCTGATAGCTGAGGCTTTACCCACCAGAATGCATTTTATCACACTACACTCTCTTCCTAGTGGGTTCTCAAAGTTCCAATAGCGATGCTATAAAGAATGAAAGAAGCCTGTGTGTCTGTCGGTCTGTCTCTGTCTCTGTGCATAGAGCAGAGGTAGGGAGAGGAGAGGGAGTAGGGCCAGAAAGGTGGGGGACAGGGAGTGAGGGAGAGAGAGAGAGAAAGGGAAAGAGAAAGACAGAGAGAGAAAAGTTCAATAACTCGAGGGTAGCAGTATCTAATGTTTATAAAGCTGGGGGATAGGAAAGGAGGGAAGATTAGGGAGTCATTTATCACATAAAAATTTGTATTTGTGTAGCTGCAACCACACTGCAGTAATGGGTTTTTATTTTAAATTTATTCAATTTTTCTTTAATTAAGAAAAGTTTAATTATAGTTTATGTAAAGTCTAATTGGCAGGAAAATTTCAAGCTCATTTTAGAAAGATCTCTCTGAATGATATTAAAATAAAATACTTAAACAGCACTTAATGAGTTAATCCCCACATCTCCTTAATGACTGAGGTGGAAAACAAATGGGCTTCACAATGATTTTTTTCTGCAGGCTTTCTGCACCCTTGTCCTTAAATGGAGGGTCAAACTGAGATGTCCAGTGGTGGAAGAGCTATTGTCCTCAGCACTTCCTCCATAAGAAATCACTGTATCTTAGATGCTTTTCTCAACATACTGCATTAGTTTTCTGTGGCTGCTGTAACAAATTACCTCAAAGCAGAAGGTTTAAAACAGCAGAAATTTTTCCTCTCATAGTTCTGGAGGCCAGAAGTCTGAATCAAGGTGTTGGAGGCTGTAGGGGAGAATATATTCTCACCTTGCTAGCTCCAGGTAGCTGCTGAAATTCTTTGGTTTGTGGGTGCATTACTATAATCGGTGTCCCCAGGGTCACATTGCCACCCTAGTCTCTGTGTAATCTCTGTCTCACTCCAATAAGGTCATCCTAACTGAATTTGGGAGCCACTCAGGTAATGAAGGATAGTCTTCTCATTTACTTAATTATATCCTCAAAGATCCTTTTACTAAATAAGGTCACATTTACAGGTTCTGGGGATTAGGATATGACTACTGTTTATGGAGACACCATTAAACTCACCACAAACAATTTTATACAGAACAATTGACTTTGTGTAATTCTGCTAGTGTTTGAATGTTTCCACCAAAATGCATGTTGAAATTTAATCCCATTGTGAGGTATTAAGGGGCTATTTGGAGGTAGGATCATAGAGAGGTAAATAAGATTAAGATTAAATGAGGCCATAAGGATTGGTCCCTAATCCTATGGAACTTTGGCTCTATAAGCAGAACAGGAGAGATATGAGCTAGGACACTCAGTCTGCCTCACAATGTAATAATGCCTTGGGGTTCTGCGGATTCCCCACTAGCAAGAAACCCTCACCAGATGCCAGAACTCTGCTCTTGGATTTCCAAGCCTTCAGAGTCATGAGCTAACAAGACTTCTAGTCTTTATAAATTACTTAGTCTGTGGTATTCAGGTATAGCAACAGAAAATGGTTGAAGATAAAACTTCACAATAGTGTATTTGAATCTTAAAACAAGACCAAGTCGTGAGTGTTCACAGTAATTGAGGCAAAGGCAATGAACAGATCAACCTCCATTTTGTTTTTCACTTTTCTTTTCTCTCAGTCTCATTCTCCTCTGCTCTGTCTCTCTCTGTCTTAACAAAGTCAGCAAACATTCAATCCACTTGTTACAGCAGCAAGTTAGTTGTGATGGCTTTCCCTATTGTCCTCTTCAGGTGCTGTGTATACCGAGGCCAAACAAAGGCAGCAAGAGTCTGGTGATGAATCAATCTGGACTCTGGTGTTGAGCATTCCCTGTGTGGGAGAGGAGATGGAACTCAGCGTGTTGGTCAAGGAGAACAGTGTGGCCTCTATCATGACAGGAAATTAGAAGTGGATGGGGCAAGAGCCTTGGGGCAGTGTCAGACTTCCTGGGGGTTCTGTGAAGGTACAAAAGATAGAGGAACAAGGAGGAGATGAGAGAGGAAAGAAGTTCTTAAAGAAGAAGCAGCTTAGTGTGTCACTGAAGATAGTGGGCAAGTCAGGAATATTTCAGATTGCTTGCTGGCCCAGACTCCAAACCCTAGGTGGTAATGGATGGATGATGATAAAACAGAAGAACTTGCAATGTAAAGTACTTTTCTCTAAGCACCTGAAACTAGTTTTTGATTAAAAAAATGTATCTTGCAGAGTTAGCTACTATTTTATTTTTAACTTTGAGGACCTCAGCTCCCAAATGTCTTTGTTACACAGAAAATTAATTTTAAAGACTCCTGGTTCGCACCCAAGCCAATCTATGTTGGCAAGTTGACCTCTAATTCTCCTGGGGTTCTTGAAAATGGAGGGTCCTGAAAGTCAGCCCTAGGCATCAGGAACTGCCTAAAATAGGACTGCACCATTTAGACCACAACAAGCTCTTTCCTTTTACCTACACAAAGCACATTGGCTTTCCTGATTGCTATTAAAAGAAGAATGAGGGACAGGAATTAACTTTTAATATGTACTTCCTGTGTGCCAAGTGTTTTGTGTAGTTTATCTAATTTAGTCTACTTCTTAAGTGATAAAAATGTTACTACTATAATTTTGATAAATATGGCACGTTTCTGAGAGGTCAAGTCACATGACAATGTCCTCATTGAGGGCTGACACTGGGCTTTGAGGATAAGTCCATGAAGGTCTTTCTTTTCCCCCAATCATGGCTTGCCATGATCTGCTTGCTGTACTTTTCTCTCCTTATCTCATTTTCCCCTCTTCTTGACCAACTCTGTTTTGGTCACAGTGGTTGTTTCTGTGTGTTTGTTCATAGCACCATCCTCTTACTGGCCTTAGTTTCTCTGCTGTCCTTCCTTCAAGAATGTTCTTCCTCCCATCTTGACCTGCACTCTTTCTTCCACCTCCCAGATCTCAGTCTACTGCCATCCACTCCGGACGTTCTCTGAACACTCCACCTTGAGCTGCCTCCACCCAGTCTCCTCACTCCGTAGACCAAACACAATGTGTCTGGTGTCAGTTCACCCACTAGAATGCAGATCTTGTGACAGGCTTCCTTGATCCCTGTGGCATTTACTGGTCTGGTTTGTAGTGAGCCTTCAATGTATTTTGTTGAATGGAAGAACAAACAAATCAATGAATGAATACATTACTTTCTAAGTGACATTTGTTAGACATTTTGGCACCATTTTCCTCTGCGGTCAACTTTAAGGGTAATGGTGATGCTATTTTCTTCAGCACTGAGAAGTTATCTTACGACATACCCTATGTAGTGGTCAGATGTCTGAAGCAGAACAGAAGAATAAGCATTTAAACCAAATTAGAAAACAAAATGAGATCAGATGATAGAAATTATTAGCCTTGGTTTTTAGGTTTGTTTTTCCTGTTGGCATTAGCATACCCTTCTACGTATAGGCTGAAGAAAGCACACATTATGGGAGAGCTATCCTATGTAATGGAGGTGTATGAGAAACTAATCTGTTGTCTTTTCCTGCCTATTACTGTAGTTCAGGAGCAGCCAAATATGGAACTCAGGTGCTGGTATTAAAGGTTATAACCTATATATAGTTCTTAGCATTAGAGTGTTGATAAGGCCCAAACCTGAACTTATTATTTTTCCCTGAAAATGTTTTTACTCCAGTGTTCTCAGTCTTTACAAAGGCACTCAACTACTTTGTCACCGAAGCTATATCCCGAGGAGAGGAAAAGTGTCCTTTTGTTCTTCTCAAATCCCAGAGAGCAAGAATTCACTTTCTTGCTTATCTACACAGCTCTATCTCTTGTTAGGAACTGACCATCTTCCAACCCATGGTCACACTGAACCACAAGCAGATTCCACAGGCGTCATGATGTTTCACAATTCTCTGCTTATAGTGCCTTCAAATTCTGTTTCTCCCTCAACAGTCACTCAATTTTCAACATTCGGATTAAGTGTCATCTTCCCATTGAAACTTCCTGTCACTTTTTCACCAGTAGAATTAGCTACTTTTATTCCTGGGCACCTGGGGCACCTTTAATCCATCTGAGTGCCCAGCATAGGACCTTATTTGAGGTATCCAGGCCTTCATACTGAAGGAAGAGGCAGACACATGGGAGGCTGAGGGCAGCTGACTTGCTTCACTCTGTAACTCAATCTCTAGCTTGGTGAAGTGTTTCAGATTGCATCCCTTAGTCTGTGTAGCAGAGAAGTAGGAAAGCCTGGGATTTTGAAATTCACAGTGGGTGCTCTCAAAATGTGTCATGGATAATCTTCACATGAATAATTGATAGTTGACTGTGGCATCATCAATTAGTAATGGAGGTCAGTCTTGTTTCATTAGAATGTAACTTCCTGCAGGTACAGCTTTTGTTCATTTATGTCCAAATTCTTTTTCTTTAAAGTACAGTGTCAGAAATAGTATGGGTGCTCAAAAAGTTGAGAATCAATTAATTAAGTACATCAGGTTCCAGAATGACCAAAGAAGAGGCTGATATTCAAGAATCCCATTTTCTCTCATTAATAAAACAATCTTATCCATATTAAAGTAACAGTAGATGGAGGAAAGGAAAAGGATCTATTAGTGTGGTCCAGCTGTGGACCTCTAAGATCATTCCTTCCTTCATGGAGCTCATGAATAATAAAATAAATCGGTGTGACACCAGGGAATAAGCTGTAAAGTGTCACAAAATGCCAAGAACAAAATCCATCCAAAGTGCTCTTTTTCTTCCTGAGGACAAACCTAAAAGAACTTTTCTGATTACCTGACAGTCCATTTAATCCCCAGGAAACATTCCTTTGTTATAGTTTCAAGGAGAATTACTTGAAATAATCCTTTGTACAATGTGCCTGGTTCTATTTTAGTTTTAAATCGTGTCCCCTTTCTTTTTGAATTTGTTAAAAAAAAAAAAAAGACATCTAATCAATGCCCAAGTGGAAGTGGTATGGCCAAGACTGAGTTTCTTTCTCTCCAGGATGAAGTTACCTTTTGTGTAGAGGCCCTTTTAAAAGAGACTTAAAAGATTTCAGGAGCTGAGAAAGAATAATAAAAAAAATTCTGAATGTTATAATTAAACTGTACAACTTAACCATCTCTCTTGAGTATTATTGAAAAGGAACATGCTTTTTGACCAACTCTATAGACTGATGCTCACGGTGACCCAGATTTTAGGGGAATTTCTCCAGTAAGTGCCTCGGAGAATTCCAAGCCCTCGGTGCAGGGGAAACACAGCCCTCCCAGTGGTTAGGCCTGGTTAACTGCTTGTCCAAGAGAAAGTTGAGACAAAAATGAAAGGAAAGGAAAAGGATCTGATATTCGGCATGCAATTTGTGCTTGCCCGTATTTTGGCTTGACCTGTATCAAAGCAATGAAAATAAAGAGGAAAAATTGAGGGATTTTAATTTAGAAAATAGGGTGATATTTAAGATTACATATGTGGACTCTCTAGGAAATGAAGTTAAAGGCCTTTGGGGTTCTTCTGGTGACCACCCCTTCCCCTGTTCTAAAGAGTGATGTATTCACCTTAAACTCATCAGACAGTGTTGTGATAGTGACCCTGGGCTTTTCTGATTTAAATATTTTCTTATCTTTCTCCAGTTTCCCTCTCTGCACTCTCTAAAGTGGATAAGGGGCAGAGTAAGATCCAGGAGACCAGTGTAATTCCCGAAATAGTTGTAACACTTTACAAACTCATGCCACTCAATGGCACAATCCAAAATCAAAATACAAAAGGAATTGATAGTTGATATAGATGCAATAATTCAGTTCACTGCGCAGGCACTTACGTTTTTGTCTTTCAAAAAATGGATTACAGAATTTCTTTTTGATCTTTAGTAACATAAGGTTAAACCACAGTTAAAATTATTTCTTGAAGAATGAAAAATATTCTAATAATCTTGGGGTAACTAACTGCAAAGAAGATTCATGAAATATTAAGATGGAAATTCACTCTTTCACTTGTTCAGAGAATTTCAAATTTTTCCTGGAGCTTTGTCCTTTTTATTTTAGGGGAGAATAGAAGATTCCATGAGTGCGTTTTAAAACAAACGTTTAGTTAAAAATAATATCCAATTTGGCCTTAACTAGAGCATGGCAGAAGTAACAAAAGGCAGTTAACGTGGTATGAACTAAATGCTTGTGTGAAGTTGCCAGCACATTATCCTTGTCTCTTTAACAAGGAGGACTTCACTTGCAGAAATGGCTCTTGACAAAGTTAAGTGGTCCTATACATTGTTTGGGAAATTGCCCTTATTTTGTGTGCTTCTTATTCCAGTAATGGAACCCATGAGCAGTAGATAATTGTAGCAGTCTCATCTATCAAATAATATTAGAAGTCAACAGCTATAATCTGAGCCACTTGCTTTATACAGCTTTTCTCTATATTTTCTGTTCAAATTGTCAGTTGTTACCTGTAAGTGTCCCCACTCCCTGTGGTTGATAGAAGCAAAAATATTTAGGTAAATCAGGAGGTGAGCTGTGTGCCCCAGCCAGCATACCACAGCAGATGATAACGGCTCTAAGAATAGGGAAAAATCATGGTTCTTTGTACTGCATTATATGTTACTATTACTGGTGCAGAGGCTGGGTACAAGAGTGGTTTTTAGAGATAGTCTGGGTAGTTAAAAACTGAGTTTAAGAGCATCAGAAATAAGCCTTCGATTACCAGAGGGTAAATACGTGTAACATTTCAGCATTCTGACCTACTTTTGTTCAACTTATATACACCTGTGTTAAAAACAAATTTGCCCCAAAAGAGTTGTACAAACTATACAAACCTGGTGTAGTAAATCGTTAGGTATTTATTTATTCCATGAGTTGATCTGTAGATAAAAAGTATTAAAAATAAAAAATATTAGTTTTGCTAGGCAGGTTATTATAAATATCTTAGAGTTGTTTTCTCTAGAAATAAATTAGAAAAATACCAAAAGCAATAAAGGAAAAACATCAGTGCATCTCACTCAGTGGTAAATAGTTCTTATGTGTATAGCATGTATGCATAAATTATACATAATGAATATATAAAATTACATATAAATTTATATGTGTCTATATAGGAATGATATACATATATTACATATGAAATTGTGCCTATTGCATAATATCCTGATTTTCCTCTCCCTTCATATGTGGTAAATATATTTCTATATTGATAAATATTAATTTACTATATATTTAATGGCTATATTATATTCCACTAATTGCCTTCCCTGCTATTGGTTATTTAGAGTATCTTCACATTTTCATTATCTAAACACTGCAGCAATGAGTATCTTTGTAACTAAGACCTTATCAATTTTAGCCAAGAAAGTTACTGTAATAACTTCCTTAGCTAAAATCATTAGCAGGATTAATGAATGATTTAAAAGCTTTATGCAAAACTAAACTCTGCTATTCACAGCAATCCATGAGAGAGCCTGATGTTTGGTCTTTTCCTCAATATCAACTGTGTCCAAATACTTTTTAGATCTTTCTAGTTCTGGAGAGGTAGATGACGGAAACATGGGGGCGTTGCAAGTCTTCTGCACTTGTGGGTGGTGTTGAGGAGGGGCAGCATGAGGAGGAAGAGAACCTTTCCTGCGAATGGAACAGTGCACCTGCATTTGTGGAATGACACAGAGGTACAAGGCTGAGCACAATGACCCAACAACTTGTATCTGACACTGATCATTGTATATCCGTTTCTTCTCTCTCAGCAGCCTCCCACTTCCTCGAGCTCCTATGGCGTTTCTCTTGCACCCACACTAGCAAGAGGCAAACTGATCTCTTATTTCACAGTGTACTGCCATGGAATATTTGTTAGTATTGCTTTCCCAGTGGGACTATAAATCTGTAGGGGGCAAGGAACAACACAAGTCCCTAGAGTACGCATGTGGTCAGGGCAGAGGCAGCATGATTGGCAGTGGAGAGAATGGGCTGAACTACCTTATATACCAAGTGGTCTGCTCGTTGATTTATTCTTTCATATATGATTTTGTTTAGGAGAGTGACATGGAGTTATTAAACATTGCCTTCCCTCTTTTTAAATCACCAATTTAAAGATTCAATGTAAATGATCAAACCACTGATCTTGTTTTCTATTTTCAGTGACATTATTTTTGGACATTGAAGTGAACATTAATTTTCCAGCTGGACTACTGGACCTCCCAGTTGGAAAGTGTTCTGGGGTAGGTTTATTGTTACAAAGCATGGGTGATCAAAAAATAGGAATGGAAAATCAGCATCATTATGCAGCCTTTTCCTGGTGGGGTGGTAGGCAATAATTTATCCTCAAGGGTTAAATTATCCTTCTGTGGCTTCTGGCACAGCACTGCGTGGAACAAAACAGAACTTCAAGTGAAAAAGCTCCTGATGGCTATTTACAGAACTCAATGGAAAGATACTTGGTTCATCCAGAAGTTCCTATATTGAAGATTCTGGGCCCAGCAGCAGTTGTGCTTTTAAGTCTCTGATAGCTACAGAATCCTCTTCCCGGCTAATGGTAAGGCGGTGTTTCTACTTCCCTTACTGGGGAAGGCACAAGACCATGGGCATTTTCCTACCCCAGACCAAAACCTGATGCCCAGAGACACAGTCATCTAAATTCCTAACATTATGATTTTTGATGTATGGTGTATTTCAAAAAAATGTTTATATAGTTCACTATTGTTCAAGATACTTATAGATGAAGAAAGAGATAGTGTATGTAGCAATATGATAAAAATTATCAATCACTATTAGAGATGTATCATGAAATTCTCCTCTGATACTTGTTGCCTACCAAAAAATTTGTAAAAATGTGAGACATTTGAGCCATATTTGAAGTCGTAGCAATATTAATGGGTTATGAAATCTAAACAATGAGTGACTGACATCAAAGGATGTCATGCCATCCTTGGAAGGATCCTTGAATACTAGAAATCTTTTCAAGATTAAATGAAAAATCTGAGCTAGAATTGTATGAATGCTCTATAGTCTAGAAAATGTATGAAGAAAAGTAAATTAGGGAAACATCCTGTGCTTGGATGCCACTGTTAAAGCACAGTTCTCTGGAAAGGATATGAGTTGCTGGTGTGCAGATGGAACATTTGCTTAACTGCTATAGATTTGAGTACACTAATTTTTAGAATAAGTAGAGATTATTGACAACTGCCATTGCTTTGGAATGCTTATATTAACTTACTAGTACCTAGGAAATTTGACACAAAAACAAACAAGTTCATACATATGCTGAGTATAAAGATAATTTATTCAGGGACTAGTATGCACTCAGGCCTCCAACCTATGTTATTATATTCCCACGACAGCACTGCAAGGTATTTACAATTAATTTCATTTTACAGATGAATAAACGGAGGCCCAGAGAGATTAAATGAAAAAGCTAATAAGTGGTAATGGTGTGACACAAACAGGTAAGTGTGAGCCCCAAGACAATATTCTCTACCACTTTGCCACACTGAATACTTTACTAAGGTCTTTCAATTTTTTCTGAAACAGAAAGTTATCTGCCCTGTAGAGCTTAAAAATGACTATGTGGATTACAAAATAGCAATATTTAATTCCATTCAATTTCATTCCTTTAAAAGAAAAATAATCATCCATGTGCAGCTGATTGCTTTGCCCTTTGTGCATCTGTTTTATGTGTAAAGGTTTATAGCAATGTATTGACTTTCTTCATTATCTAAGTTTTATGCACCTAATGATACTTATTAGTATGCTTAGTGACCTTTAAAATTTTTGCAATAAGAGTATACCCCAAACAACTCATCTAAGTAGCTTTTAGTTGGTAAAGTGCCTTTGGTGACCAAGCGAAAGTCATAGGTTTACTCATTTATGTGAATGCTATTCTTGCAATTACTGTTGGAGTGACAGTTTCTCAAAGGTATTTGAATGATGCAACCTGTTCAAGTTTAATGCCATCTATTATGAAGTCTGCTGCACGCTGTTAATAGCTGGAAGGCATTGATTTTGTTTTCTGCTCTCTTATCTCAAGCCCATACATTTTGCTTGCATTATTGACTGTTCTGATCATTTCATGCACCATGTCTTTAGAAGATATATAAATCAATGTCAGCCGTGAAACTTAAGTTGTTTATTAGGCTGCCACGTAGGTTTACACCTTCATGAAAATCATCTAATGTGGTCGGTGTCAGATGTTTCAAACAATTGTTGACCAGATCTGATGAAAGAGGACAGCCTTGGAACATGTCATCACTGGAGTAGGAAAGTTCATTCAATTATTTATTTGGGTCACATGTTATACTTGACTGGATGCACTTTTTAATGATGTTAATTAACTTCTTCAGGGTGTTAAATTAGTTTAGAACTGCTATGATTATAGCATGACATAAATTGGACTCTCTATTCTAAGAGACGCATTTGAGTTTTATACACCAAAAGGATATTTTGTACTGAATTAGTGCAAATGAGACCGTGTTGCTTACATTTGAGAATACTCGTAGAAGACCCATACAGACTTCAGATCAATTTCACACTTAAATCACAAAGTCAAAAAACAACTGCAGGAGCCTGAAAGCCTGTCCATCATTTTATACAATTACTGAGTTCTTTTTCCAGTGCCCAAGAGCATCAAATAGTACCTCTAATCCAATAAAAAGTGTTTTCCATAATTAAGGCAGTTATGAAATGTCCTGCAAAATCCATTTTTAAAGTTTAGCTTCTAAATGCATCCTGAGAATGAGGCAAATTTTGAATTATTTTAGACTTTATTTTCATCTCTAATCCTTTTTTTAAATGCTTTTGATTCATGTTGCTTGCTTAGGATGTTGTAGGGTATTTTTCAGAAAGAGGTCTACTCTCTCTTTGGTACAGAAGGTGAAGGGTCAAACAAGGCTGTGCTATCATGTTAATTTCTGGGGCAGTTGTGGATCCAGTAATACCCAGTAAGTGATCCTTCCCTACATGTTGTGGGAGGTAGGTTTGGGGAGGTCCCTCCAGTAGTTGATCCCCTGGACCTCACTGCGTTTTCAAAAAACTGATAAATATTAAATTTAAGGTAAAAATTAAGTTCAGAAGGAAAAAAAGTAGCAATCAAATTGTCTGTATAAATTTATTGCTTGGAGATTTTTAAATTCAACTGAACCAAATGTAAGTTTAAGGAAATTTTATATTTTAAGTTATGCATTTACATGAGAGATACCAGTGTTCCTCCAAAGAAATGTTCATCCTGAACCTGAGAATGTGACTTATGAAATCAGGATCTTTTCAGAGATGAGAGTTTCAAATGAGATCATTTTGTATTTGTGTGGGTCCTAAATCCAATGGTAAGTCCAGAGAAGAGGAGAGGAGAGGAAAGGAGAAAAATAATGGAGGAGAGGGAAGAGAAGGGAAGGGAAAAGAGAAGAGAAAGAAAGACATACGTAGGCTAGGCCATGTAAAGATGGAGGCAGATACTGGAGTGATGTGGCTTCAGGCTACCAGCAGCTGCGAAAGAGGCATGGAACAAATTCTCTCTTAGAGTCTCCAGAGGGAACCAACCATCTTGATGTTGGACTTCTGGCCTCTGGAACATTTCTATTGTTTCAATTCACTGGGTTTGTAATATTTAGTTATGACAGCTAGGAACCTAATACATAGCCCAGACACTTGTGTCTGATAGGCTGGTGTTACTCTGTTTAGATGCCCTTCCTCCTGTTTGGGAACCTGCCCACCTGAGCCCCTTGCTGGAGCCCTTCCCTCTTACTTGTGGCTGCTGAAGTCCACCATGTTTCCAAGGCCAGAATTTATTTTTGCAGTACTGGGGATTGAATCCAGGACCTTCATACTAATTACATCCTCAGTTCATTTTTAATTTTCTATTTTGAGATAAGGCCTCACTAAATCACTAATTTACTCAAGCTAGACGTGAAATTATGATCCTCCTGCTTCAGCCTCCCAAAGGGCTGGGACTGTAGATGTTCACCAGTATGCCCGGCTAAAGAACAGTTCTTATATCCTCTCCTTTGCTTGATTCCTCAACCTTGCTTTTCCCTGGACATCCACAGCATGTGTCTCAGTGTGTTCAGGCTGTTATAAAAAAGTACCTCAGACTGGGTATTTTACAAACAACAGAAATTTATTTCTCACAGTTCTGGAACCAGATTTGATATCTGGCAAGAGCTGCTGTCTGCTTCAAAGATGGCACCTTCTGTGTTTTCTGGAGGGAATAAATTCTGTGTTCTTATTTGGTAGCTGGTGTGAAAGAGAAAAAAGGTATGAATTCACTCCCTCAAGACCCTTTACAAGGCACTAATTCTATCCATGAAGGTTAAGTCTTCATGGCCTAATTACCTCCTGAAAGTCTTACCCATTAATACCATCACTTTGGTTCTTAAATTCCAACATGAAATTTGAGGGGACACACACATTTACAACACAGCCACACTGGGTATTGATATCCGGTGTCATCCTGTTCATGCTGCACTGTGTTATGCTGCAAGTATTTATCTTCTCTTGTAGAGTACAGGTGTCACAATGTTTGGAAACTTGTCTTATGGGCTTTAAACCTGCTAGGATGCTTAACACAGACCTCTGCCTATAGTCAGGTTTCAAAATACATTGACTCTTAACTGAGTGGCATCGTTTGCCATGAGAAAAATTCTGTTTTTGTTTTAAAATTCAGGCACCAAATTGTGTATGGAGAAGCAATTGAAACCATGGGAGAAGCCATTGTAACAAAGCCAAAATTTGAAGATTCTAAAAGCCTGTATTGTGAAAGCTGCTTATATTTCAATATGTTTTTGAATGAAAATACATTGTTCAATGGATAATTACAAGTACAAATAATTTCCTAGAGTATATTATATTGAATCGTACTTGCAGTTGGGGATACTTAAAACACTGCGTTAATCAGTATGCATTTGGCTTTATATTTAGAGGTATTCTTTATTCTCATATATTTCTGAATAGTATCATCTTTTCATAATAAACATATGCCTCTGAAATGCTTCATTCAAGATTTTAAAAGCACCTATTTACATCTAGTTGACTTCTGATCACTTTGTTCAGCTATTTAAACAAGATAATGTGTTTGAAAGCACTTTTAGAACCACCATTGCAACACACACTAATTATGAAGTTTGAAAACCATTCTTAAACTCTGAACTGCTAAATGCAAATAAGCACTCAGTGACATTTAATGCAGATAATCTTGTGTGCCCCATGTTTTGGCTGGTACATGCTTTCTGAATTTAGGCCCTTTGATACCATTTCTCTGTGTGGATAGTCTTGCTGACTCCATTCTTGATGTTGGATTTTGGTGGGGCACGAAGTGGTAGAGTGGAAGAGGAAAGGTCTTTGACTTGGGTGAAATTTAGTGGGACTCTTGGATCACACTTGAGTTAGTGGTACGCCTGTTACCAAATTGTTGAGTCCAGATGATCCAGTTTTGTCATCTGTAAACATGACTAATAATACTTGCATCATACTACTGTTGTGAAAGTGACACTGGATAGAATAACATCTGTGATTTGCTTAAACCAGGCTTTGGAATATACAAGGTGCTTAGCAAAAAAATGTGTTAGGCATGATTTTGTTACAGATGAATAACAGTTTATTCAATAAATATCTATATTCTAGGCCATGGGAGAACAACAAATGTAAATTATGTGTTTACTTTTTCAGAAAGATGGAAAAGCAAGGGCTAAGTGAAATCTTAGGTATAGTCTAGCTATGCTATGTGAAGAGTTCATATTGTGATTTAGGCAGTTCAAAGTTCATCTTGACCTTTTCTAGTTAACTATGGTGGAATGTCCACATATCTTTATCTCCTTGCCTTCCCCAAATCTAGTTAAGATAGAAAGAAATATATCCATAGGCACAAAGAAAGGTAATGAAAGGATTGACTGATTGTTTTATCACAGTATAGTGAAGCATGCTCAGCAGTCACAATCCAGACAACTAAAGAGTTTTTAGAGTTTTAGCCTTAAGTCAAAGTGGACAGTGAAGAACCACCACCCATTTGTGAATGGCCTCTGAAACGAGAGATACTAAAATGTACCGAAAAAAGGAACTTTAGAGGAATTAGAGACAAAACTGATTTTAATTAGTTTAAGAGAGTGGACAAGATAGTGTATCAATGAAGCAAGGCTAGGATACTGTAGAAAAGAATGTAGTAGCTGACATAAAATGTCAATGTAAAGACTGAAAGAGAAAATTGAGGAAGATTTCCCAAGCATAACAAAATAGAACACTCAAGAAAACCCATTACAATCAAAACTAAGAGATGGAACATAAGAGGAAAATAAGAGTAAAATAGAATAAAATAGCAATTGATGGATTATTTTAGGACGTTTAGAATGTGACTAATAGAAGCCCCCAAAGGAGATAACAAACATAGTAGAGGAGAAAAAAGTAAGTGATACTTTGGTTCATGAATTTAATTCTTTCCACAATTCTGGTCACAAACTGAACTGGATGAAAACTACATCAAATTTCTCCGTTAGGTCAACATTAAACCTAACCACTAAATTTGATTTGGTTCTCATCCAATTCAGCTTGCCACCAGAATCATGGAAAGAATTAAGTTCATGACTGGAGGTACCACTGTATTGATGAACCAAGTCCAGAAAAAAAAATTCTGCAAAGGTAGGACACAAATCTTTTAGTTAAAAGAGTTTACTGATTTCTCCTTTCCCCCATCCTCGTTGTTCTTTCCTTTTGAGCAATTTCTTCCCCTTTCACTTTCACAATATGTATTGTACATTTTAAATCTTACTTACTCTTTCAGTTTTTTTTTACGCTAGAGAGATAATACTATGTTTACACATGCAAGTCTGATTTATTTCACTTATGAGTATGATATCAAGTTGCATCCATTTACCTATAAAAGCCTTGAGTTTCTCCTTCTTTATAGCTGAGTAGTACTCCATATGTATATATGCACAAAGATAGAAAATTATACTACTAATCTCTATTAGTTCATCAAAAAGAATGGTTTGTGCTTTCATTGTTTGATCAATTTTTTATGCGTATATCTTGTAATCTGAGCAACTTCTTTGAAGACAACAATATGCAATATATTAACTATTGTTAATCTCCTATTATTTTGTTTTGAAATTATGTATCATTGTTTTTATTCTTTTTTATTTCAAAATAAAATAAGAAAAAAAGTTTGCTAAGCACTTAGTAAAATAAACAGACCCCATTTCAAGTCATTTCAATATGTTGTACATGAATGCAGGGGCAAGAGAAGATCCTAAAAGTTACCAGGGCAGAAAAAACCCCATGTGGGTAATCAGAATGTCATTGGATTTCTTACTAGCAGCACTAGATGTAAGAAAGCCTTCAAAATTCTGATGGAAATGATCATTGATTAGCATTTGGTACCCAGTCAAACTATCATTCATGAAGGTAGAAGAAAAGAATTTCCCCATGTAAAAAGATTCAATAATGTCTTGTTCATTTTTCCCTCTCCCCTTCCTCCCTCCTTCTCTTTCTCCTTCCTTCCCTCCCTTTCCCTCTTTCTTCCCCCTCCCTCCCTTTTCCTTCCCTCCCTCTTTTACTTCCTTCCAACTTTCCTTGCTTTCTTCTTTCTTTTTTTCTTTTAGGATTTCCTGCTTTCCTCCTTTTCTTCTCTGGCAAAGTGAAAAATCAAGCAAGTGTGTACCTGGGTTTCAGGGGCAGGGGCTGAAACACAAAAAGTGGGAGAGAGGAACACTCAGGATGACAGAAGACCCTCAGTCTAGGGATCAGTTGATCTATTATTGTTTTCCTTCTCCTTTCAAATATAACCAGTACAGCTGACTTTTAAATTTGCCATGTATTTGCCTTTCTTTTTATATTTCTAAAGAATATATCATGTAGGAGAATGAAGACTTTTCGTGGAAGGTTGTCAGGAATAGATTAGAAATGATAGTTTAAATAATAATATTGAGTTTTTGGTAAGTAATTTTAATGTATATTGATTAAATCTGGTGAAATGTGGAAAAATTGAGATAGACATTTGGAATATAAAGCAAGTAGCAAACAAAAAAATCACTAACGTGTTGCCTGTCTTTCTTCTACTTGATGAGAGATATTGTCCTGTGTTCACATCTGTATGTGAGACCTCACCTGTTGGTCAGAATCTGAAGTGCATGAGTGGGTAGCAGGAAAACTTGATAAAAACATTGTCAAACATGCAGATGAATAATTGGCGGTTTTATTATTTCAATCTGTATATGAAATTGTTTTTATAACTTATTGGTAGCAAAGTTTGTTTCTCTTGGAAAATAGTCATTCCATATTTTGTCAGATAGACTTTCAGATAACAAATACTGGGCAAATAGCAATATATTTTTCCTTTTTAAAATTATCTACTAGAAAATCAATCTAAAGCTAGAGTGTCAATTTGGCAATTTCTATAATTGCTTGGTGGTTTGTATTTCCTGGATCTGTACTAGTGAAAGCTTTCTCAGATCTATGTGGAATTTGATATTCCTTCAGAGAAGGTTTATATTACTTTAACTAGATTCTTGTGAGCATGACCAATCTGGAATCAGTACAAAAGAAATGCCTTGGTTTTCCAGGATGGCATAATAATTATGAAATTCTAAGTCATGGGAAGAGTGCTTCTTTGAAGCTGCAAATTCTCAGGGAATTTTTTTTCAACTTTATGGTTCAAGAAATGATCTTTCTTGTGGTCTCCTGGAGGATTAAGGGCTTGTGTTCTAGTTTAACCTTGTTGAGAGGATAGCCCACTTGTGGCTGGTGTGTTTACCTTTTATAGCATGTTCCACCTTAGGCTTTGCCTGATATCTCCTGCGTCCCTTGGAACCTTAAAGATGAAGCTCAAATTTACCTCATTGGCAAATGACTTTAGTGAGAGGTGGCTTTGGAGCTCTGTTAATTCACAATCTGATTCTTACTCGTTTTGGCTTGTGTACTTCCCTATCAGCATATTGATGCAGGTAAAAATAGATTTTAGACCTTATTAAGCATTTTATTTGTTTCTAGCCACCAGCTTGGTTAGTGCCTATAGCTTACTATACTACTAAAAAAAAAATGGCAGAAAGTATTTCAACTATAGAGGATGGTATTCTTACAATATCAACAGTCAACATCTTTCACAGAGAATTGTACAAAGTAAATGAGTCCAGTTAAAATTTCTCTGACTATAAGATGGGCCATGAAACATAATTAAGGAAAATATAAATATTTCGAAGTATTAGAAAACAAACCCAAACGGTATATAGTATATACAGTCATTAATCTTGTCTTTGTGGCAGGAGGCTGGAAAGGTGACCTGGTAATGCCCCTTGAGTTCTGTCGTTTCCATGATATTTGTGAGAGGGGGAAAGCTAGGCTTTGAGAACAGTTTTTCCCTGTGAGTTTGTGAAGCGATCTTATGAAACCGGTCTAGTTTCTATCTGTCAATTTCAACTTCCTGTAGTGAAATTTCCAGGTACTGAGTTTTACTCTGCAGGACGTAAATTTCTTTTTCTTGTGATTTTTCTGTTTTCTTAGGCTTTCAAAATCATATACAAAAATGTGTAAAGAATGGTTGCCGCCATCTGTATCCATGGGGATCCCCTTTGGCTTCTTTGTAGATAAGGTAGACTAAGCATCAGAAATAACAAAATCAATTTCCCATTAAGAGTTGATAGTGTAGTGAATGTGAAGATTAAGGGAAGGGGAACTGCTTTTAGTATTCAGAAAGATTTTGTCATTGTCATAAGTCACCAGGGTCTTTTGTGACATGACTGACATAGAAATATGCTCATCAGGGGTTGTTCATTGATGTAGAATTTGATGTCTGATGCCTTATTGGTTCCCTAAAGTTTACCACTGTGTGACAGACAGTGGCTCTCTTGTTCAGTCCCTGGCTTATTAGAACAAGCTATAGCCACTGATATCTCCTAGGTCTCCAAAATTGGTGGAAAAAGTTATTTTACCTGTATAAAAGTTATGCATTAGAATGAATAGTAAAAATAAAATAAAATATAATCTTACATTAAACATTAAAAATAAAACTCACAATAGAGCTGTATGCTGTGCAAAATGTTTTATTTCCTCTTTCACCTGATCTGCTTCACAGCCCTGCAAGCAGGGAGGAGAATCACAACTATGTCCCCTTTGCCTCGTGTTCTCTTGCCTCTGTTCCCACTGTCTTCCCTAGGATTGCTCACTGTTTGCTAGCCCTGTGTCCACTTGCCCTCCACTCCACCCATCCCAAGGAATTTAAGAACAGTACAGTAACAGTACACTAAACTTCCACTGTCTCAATATTCTGAATGAACAACCATTAATACTTGGCTTCTTTGCTGTATTCTCGGGAAAATAACACATTGCAGATACTGCTAAAGTCTCTTTATTATTTTCTATTCTTCCAGAAGAAGGTATTCAATCCATTCAGAAGTTGCTCCCTCCAGGAAAGCTTCCCTGGCTCTGGTGTGCTTGGCTCCAGACTCTCTTGCCAGTAGAGGGTGACTTTATCTATCAGGGTGACTATCACACATTCTGGGTTTGCCACTGCTTTCTGTGTTTATCTTTTCCAGGAAGCCAAAGTGAATTCATTTTTATGATTCTTATGCATGACTTGGGTCTGGCCCAGAGTTCAGTCTAATAAATATTCAAGGAGTGAGTGAGGAAACGGAATCTCAAATGTGTTAATTTGACTTGTTTCATTTCTCCATTTCTAATTTTTCCACTATCATATTTTTGCAAAGAGGACATGTCCTTCATTCTATGGAGTATCATTATTTATCAAGCACATGATGAACTTGCTGGCATGCCAGCCTGAGGCACTGGGGAACCCATGGTGAACAACAAACTCTGTGTCCTCGTGGCACTTCTGTCCCTAATTTCCTTGACATGTATTATTTTACAACAACATCAAAAATAACAGAAATGCAAATGAATCGATTAAAAAGAAGAGAAGATGCTAGTGTGGACTTTAGTCTTAGGGGCTAGAAGAAAGCTAGATTATTGACCTAGCCTTCAATAATAGATTGAAGATTAATTTATGTAAACAGATTAACTTGAGATCTTTTGTTTACTTCCTATAGTTTTCTTGGTTTAGGGGAGACTATGGGTCTATGTAGCCCTTTCATTTGCTCAACCCTTAAGATTTCTGAAGTTGAGACAAGAAAATATAACCTGTTGATGACTCTCAATTCCCTGTGGAGTTCAGTATCTTCTCATTCCCTTTGGACCTGACATCTATTCCTTGAGAGGTTTAAAGGCCCATTGTACACACAGTAGATGGTGCAGAAGGACCTGTCTGCACATGATCAGTGTCCTAAACCGACGACACTGGGAGCATCCAGGCTTGCACGTTGGGTGGTCCTGTTTGATTGCTCACTTTTTCCTGTCCACATTCCTGATTTACAGTTATTTATTTTTCTTTTGCAAATGATGCACTATAGCTTTTGCTGTTCTATTGTGTTTTACTTACTATAAAACATATGCATAATGTAAATGATCATAATAGAATGAGACAGAAAAGAAAAAGAAACATAAGGGGAAAGTAGACTGCCTTCACATGCTGTCATGCATTATTTTTGCGGCCTTCTGCCTGTGTGTACCCTGGTTTGGAGGGCACCAAGGAGAAGAAGCTGGAAGACCTAAAAATGCTCTGTGTAAACTTTTGATGTGAAGGAAACAAATGGGGCTTTAGTCTCCACTGTGTAGACTGCTGCTGCTGCTCCACATAGAGGAATCTCTGAATAGTATTTGTCTGCCTCTAATTCTTTTAGATTACTATGTCAGGTTGGTATCAAATAATGTTACAGAAGGGGAAAAATAATGAGATAGTTAAATTATGATAAAAGGGAAAAAAAGAATCTCCTTAATTAATTTTGTTCATCATAGAGATCATAGAAAAGGAAATAAAAGGTGATAGGAACAGGCAAGGCAAAAATCTTGCAAATTCTTCAGATGTGAATAGGATTCTGTGATAAACCCTAACTTTCTGGTAAGCATTTTAATGGATTCTTTAATTAGCTTTTCTGGAAAGTTCACTGATGATATGCTGGAATAATGATCCCCTGTGCTCTAAAGTGTCTAGTCATTAGCTCATAAGGTGACTGAACATACTTAATGTACTTCTCCCATGCTCTTAATAGGGTCTTGTCTGAGTTTGACTCACTCAAGTAAAGGAGCATATAGTCCAGGCTCTCTGAGAAATGACAAAGACATTTGACATGCTGTAATGCCAGCAGTCAGGTAGGCTGAGGCAAGAGGATCTCAAGTTTCAGTCTTCCCTGTATATCTCTGCAAATTAGCAAGACCTTGTTTCCAAATAAAACATTGAAAAGAATTGAGGGTGTAGCTCAGTTCCAAGACTTGGGCTTCGGTTCCCAGCAGCAAAAAAAAGCAAAACAAAACAGAACAAGCAAATGAAAAGTCACTGAGCCCAACTCACCTTTCCTTAGTTCTCATGTGACCCCATCTCCTGAAATTCTTAGGGCAGATGCATCTAAAACAGCCTGTCACTTCGGTGTAAATTTTGGCTCAGCATTTGTAGGTATTCCCAATGTAGAGAATTAATTATTTTTTTTGTATGGATCAATAGCATCTTTTTGTTATGCACTCCTAATTTATGTGTGTTTATTTATTTGTACTTCTAAGTGGTGTGTTGTTCCATTTGATTTCTAAGGCATGCTTTTATTTCTAAGTGCAGACCGGGCAAGGTGAGAGGTAGGTTAAACATGGTGAATGGATGACGGCTGGGAGATGTTTCTGCTCACAGCTGAGTCAGCGACTCGGCTTTGTACCAAGCTAATAGCACACTGGGCTTGAGCTCAAATTTTACAGTCTCTGCCTGCTTTGGTCCCGGCATGCTAGTACATGCTGGCTAGCATGTACACAGCCTTTTACATTGCGTGACTCCTTCTTGTGCCCCTGGCTGAAAGAAGCTAAACTGCAGATAATTTATTCAGCATAAATTATTGCTAGCCTTAGCTGAAGCAGCACATACTTTTGATCCTCTTTAGATATGGAGTCAATGGGGAATTGTTCGGCTACAAAGTTTTTCCCATCTTCAGTTAAATCAAATTCCAAATCTTGAGGACATCTGATATTCCTCAAGGTCTTTAAATCTACAAAACCAGTGCCTGAATCATATGCTCAAAAATATAATCCATAGTTTGTTTTGTTAGTGTGAGCTATCAGTAACATTTTAAACATTTAATTATATTTTTCATTTAATAATTCATTCTTGTATAATTAGAGACTTAAGTTATGCAACATGTTTATGTTTTAAAATGTAGACATTTTTCTTAAGTGTCTACACCACTCTCCCCGGGATTAATCATAACAACATATGCATATTATTAAAATTTTAATGCTGTAGCTATGCAGGTTTTGTTACATGTCCTGGCCCACCCCATAGGCAACATTGGAAAGATGTGCTTTGAGTGGTAATAAAAACTAACCTGCGGAGATTATATATTCTTCACAAGGTTTTTGAAGGTCGATTCCCCTACCTTACTTGCTTCTAACTGCTTTCCAAGTAGACACACTTTATCCAACACCATATCTGCTCAGGTCGTCAAGCAATCTGATCAAGAGATTTTGCACAAAGCATTGGAAGTATGTGTGTGTTTTCCTACCACCGCTATGCTCTCTGCTCATCCATTCAGGCTGAACATCTGATTTGGATGGAAGCCTTGGGGCCCCAGCCTATTGAACTGATGAAGATTGAGTCTAATCAGGTAGGAAAAAACTGTCCTTTTTAAAATTGAAAGCATAATACTTCAATACAGCAAAATCAATTCAAACAGTGCAAAAGAGGCATATAATGAAAATAGATCTCCTTCTCACCAGATCTCACTCTCTAGTTCTCATATGGGCAATTTTCCCACATTCCTGGGAATCTTTTATGAAATAGTCTGTGCATGTACAAGTTCTACATGTGTGTTTTTCTCATTTTAATAATGCCATGAAGCACCTTACCCATACCATTTGGCATGTGTTTCACTGAATTTGTTTAGGCAAGTTTCCAGATCAATCATCAGTTATTGCTGGACATTTGGTCACTGCTACAAACAAGTCTGTGCATAGGTTTTTGGGCACAGATGTGAGTAGCTCTATAGCATAAATTACTGAAGTGGATTTGTTTGGTCAGAAGAGATGTAGACTTACTTTTCCTCGATACCGAAAGACTGCCTGGCTACACAATTGCGTGGTACAGGACTGTAACCAAAATATTCTTACCACTGGAGATGGATACATAGAGAAACTTGTGCATTCAGAAATCTCAGACTAGCACCAGCACAGGTGATGGTGCAGGCTAGACTTAGTCACCGGTTCTCTGGCTCTGTCCCACATGTCACTCCTATAACGTACACACTTTCAGTTCATATAAAGTGCTTCTTATCTTCTTAAATCCTAAATACAAACCTACAAAGTATGTATTCCTACCCTATTGTAAATCACTACATGATATCATATTTGAGATCTGTCAAAAAGAAATGAAAATGTGAACATTAAACATGTGCTTCCCAAAGTTCTGTTTGTAATTGAAAATAGTATACATTGCTTACACAGAATATTCTAGGATCATTGTGAAGCATAAGTAAATTTCATCATTATGTGTCTCTGTAATACTTGAAATGAAAGGATTTAGCAGCAGCACACTTGGGTTTTTAGTGAGATTTGAGGACACGAGAGACACGAGAGTATTTCATTTACATTCACTTAGGTTACAGTTCAGGATCTGTACAAATTTATGCCCCATTCAATTTCCCTCTGTTTAAAGATGGCAAAGTATATTTGACAAAGAAGAGAAAAATATGAGATTAATTCAATGTCTAAAATGAATGTATAACTGAGTATTTCTTATTTACTTACTTGTTGTATTATTAGGGACATATTATATTACAGTAACTGAATATAGAAAAGTCTAAAGCACACTACACAACTAAGGATGTGAATAAAATCTCCGTTGATGTACAGGTTATGTTAGAAGGGTAGAAGATGAAACATTTAATGAAAATATTTCATAATATTGTAAAAAGTTTCTCTGCTGGGAGGAGACAAAGTCATCTGTTGGGAGTCTAAGGGAGGAGGATAAAGAGTTTGAACCCAGCCTGGGTAACTTAGTGATTTAGTGATATCCTGCTTCAAAAAAAAAAAAAAAAGTCTGGGATGTTGGGATATAGTTCACTGGGAAGACCCTGGGTTCAACTCTCTATAGTCATAAAGTAAAACAAAACAAAAACAATCATCTGTTCTTTCCTCACATATTATCACAGTCAATGAGTAATTTACAGGGTTTATGTCTTCACTGCTGCTTCTACTCTTTGCTCTTCTTATAGCCCAGGCACACCAGGCCTGCTAAGCCTGTCGTACTGGCCAGGAAGTGACCATTCTGCTGGCTCTATAGAAATGGCCCTTTGTCTTCTCCTGGCTAAGTGGATGGATCTGGATGCAGAATGTGTAGACTTCAGTCTTGGCCACATATTATCTGTGTATTTCTGGGTTTTCATTTCCTTATCTTTTAAATAGGGTCTTGATAGGAACAACTTCATGGAGTTGTGATGAAGGTTTAATGAACTAACCTGGGTGAAGTTCCTAAAATAATGCAATGCTCACCATTTCAAGTGGTCTTTGAAAAGGCAACCATTGTTAGTATTATGAGACTTCCTTCTGTAGTGATAGCACCAAGCTATGCACCATGATGTCAATACCAAGAAGGGGAACAGCGTTGTTTTCTAGGTGTTGACTCTTGAATTGATGTATACAAACCATGTGTTAGGAGAAAATCAGGGGTGAGATTATTTTTTGTGGGCAACTTTTTGGAAGAAATCAGATTCAGCCAAAAATACAGCAGTCTATCACAGTGGAGAAGCGCATCTAAGAGAAACAATGGCAGGGCAATATACTTACACACTTATGTAATATCACATGCTAGGCAATGTGTTAGATGTTGGTGATACTAGTTAAAAAAATCAGGCCCTTGACCTGGAGCTTGTGATTAAGACAAAAAACACTTTCTAAAATAGATGTCCAAAGAAGGAGATGGATGCCTCATTTGATTTTATTATTGTATATTACTTTATGATATAGTAGAACACATACATACACACAGTACATTACTGAAATCATTCAAATAAAATAAAAGCAACTCAATAAATTCAAATTTTCAAGTATGTTTAAAACCAGATGCCTTTTAATATTCAAAAGAATGTTAAGCTAGGCTAGTGAATTTTATATATCTGTAGCCCAAGTCACATTTGTAATTATGCCTTTTGAATTTTTTAGCACTATGTGTATTTTTAAATTTTTTATTTTTATGAGTACACATTTGCAGCACATAATATTTTCAGTCTTTGGGGGAGTTAGTACATGTTCATAACACATCTTAGTTATTTTTCCTTCCCCTTCCCTTCCCTTTTTTCTTCCTCCTCCCCTCCATCACTTGTTCTACTTTCCATTTGTGAAAGATCTGTGTCTTTGTTTCCAATTTTCTATCCTTTATTTTGCTCTTTAAATTATTTATACTTTGGGTTTCTCATATAAGAGAAACCATGTGATAGTTAAGCTTATGTGTCTATTTTATTTCGTTTAACATTATGGTTTCAGGGTGCATCTATTTCCCTACAAATGACTCAAATTTATCCTTCTTTATGGCAGATTAGTACTTCATTATATACAGCCTTTAACAGATATATTGTCTTTCTTCCATTTGACATTAGTCATTCGACAAATATAATTGAATCTACTGTGTGACAGATACTGTCTAGACAAGCAGTGGGAATATAACACTGAGGTAATCAGAGCCCTTGTTCTCATGGAGGTTCTATTTTATTGGACTGTGTTAAAATAAAACCAAACAATCAAATAAACAAGATGCTGTACTCAAGACTTTTGCGTTCTCAAATGAGTCAGCTGGATTTTCAATGTTTGGTTTGGAGAGTATGGGGCAACCAGTGATTGGTTATAAAAGTAGGTCATGACTACTGTTGGTACCGGGAAGGGCAAATGATATGATCAATGGTACCTAAAAGGAAGGGGTGCCACTTTGGACCCAGGCAAGGGGGCAATTGTCTTCTTTGCATATTTCTTAACCATCTTCAGAGTAAAGAATAGCACAGAGGATAGAGTAAGGAAGAGTATTAGGATTTGCTGGATTTTACCTGAACTATAGTTTAGACTTTAAGATGTTTAGGTTCAGGTGGGTCTTTGACTAACCTGGGTTATTTTCAATTAGTACAAAGCCAAAAGGAATTTTTGGGTGAAGATGCAGAAAGTATGCTCCCCCACTAGAATATGATGGAAAATGATATAGATTATTTAAAGTTCTTCTAGTTTCTCTGTGGTTTTCATGTCAGGGAGATAACTGTTTTCATTGCTCAGTGTGCACCCATCCAATAAGTAAATCATTAACTAAAAAGTTAAATGCAGAGAATGATGGTAATGTTTTATGCATTGACCTTATGACAGTCTTGGTATGACCAGTCATCTGTGATACTCAGGGTGACCTGGATGGCAGCACCATGAAGCTTCCTCAGGAAACAGAAGTATTTGAAAATGAGACTTAATCAAAAGCTTTGGTTGCTTACATTTAAGATAAAAATGTTTTAGGGCTGCAGGAATCAGGCTTGAGCATGCCAGTGACCTATTTTATAATCCTGAGCTTACATCCGTGGCCCTCTCAGGAATTGTGAATAAGATGTGTGGAGCTAGAAACTAAAAACATGAAACAATTCAGAAATAATGTAAGGTTTCTGATAAATTATAACACAATTTGGTGTTTCTTTGAAGATGAATGTGGACAAAAGTTTTCCTTGTACTACATTGGGATTTGAAAGTCATTTGGAATAAAAACAAATCAAGGATTCTAGGTTTTCTATCTGATTATTAGGCCCTCATTAAAAACCCTGAGAAGTGCCGGCAATATAGCTCAGGGCATAACGCCTGTCTGGCAAGCATGAAGTTGTGAGTTCAATTCCCGGCACAAAACAAAAACCATAACAAAAACAAAACAAACAAACAAACAAACAAGCAAACAAAAATCCCTGGAAAGCAGGTAGATTGCAGTGTTTGAGATGTAGAGACATAGACAGGCAGAGGTGGGGAACCAGGAACCTGGCAATGTTGTTTGGGTTTTGAGTGCTACACTTATTCTCACTACCCTAACTGGGCTGCATTTGTGGTCAAAGGAGTCCTAGAATTCTTGGAAAATAAAGATTCAACAGTCCCAACGTGTGACTTCAACATATTCATACTGAATTAGTACCTTAAGCTATAAATCTATTAATTTAAATATTCTCAACTAAATCCTGAGGAACATTTTGGGTTACTATCTTTTAGGTACAAGGGAAAGGTAAGGGACAAGATAAAGCCATTTCCAGGAAAGTCACATTGAGAAAGTCAAAGTGGGACAAGGACAGGAGCTCTGTAATTCTCAACTTCAGATCTGGAAAATGGTCCCAGTTCTTAACCACTCTTCTGTTAAAATACATGTCTCTATGTGTGAATTTCTTCTGTGCTAAATACTTAGGAGAATAAAAATATAAAAATGCAAAATAATCTTCACTCAAACAATATTTTTTTCCCTCTGGTACTTTGCATGTAATAACTTTTACTTTGAGACAGAATCTTGCCCAGGCTGTGCTCAGACTTGCAATCCTCATGCTTCAGCTTCCTGGAGTGCTAAGATTATAAGCATGTGCCATTGCACTTAGCTGAGTTTTTTTTTTTTTTCACCAGTCACTAAGCTTTGTACTACTAGTAAACAGCAGGCAAAGGTGAAAACCATCACTCAGTTGGCTGGAGTAACCCACAGAGGCTATAGCACTCTTGACATACACTTCAACCTGTCTCTCACATCCCAGGTTGCTCTCATTCATTTCCCTGTGAATATGGACCGTGCTCTTCTCCTGAGTTTGTGTATTTTAGTTGATAAAATGATTGAATATAGCAATTGAAGCATCAGAGCTCTGGTTGCAAAAATCCAGTGGTGAACACAAAAAAGAAGGTTTTAAATATTGAGGAGAAAATAAAAATGATGATAGGTTCTAAAAGAGATGAGAATGAGAAAATAAGTAGTAAGTCTAAGGGAACACTCGTCAGAGACAATGCTAGGAAAGAGAGTCAGAAAGGGGCAGAGAGAAATGAAAGTTGCATTGAGCCCATCTGGTAACTGGCATGAAACTGTGACTAAATACTTTTAAGAAGCAAACCACATTTCTATTTTACCCTTTGTCAATGCTCCTAGTTAGGCTCTGCCAGCAGTGGTTCTAGAGGAGGACTAGAAGCCAGGGAAGTATCAGTTGCCTTGTTTCCAGTTTTTTCCTGTCCTCCAGAAACCTGACCCCATTACCAGCTTGGAGAGGACTTGGATAATACTGCTGGATTACCTGACAAGAGATCCAACATCCAGCCTATTGAAATCCCTCCTCTCAGTGCCTGAGTGTAATCACCAACCAGAGAGCACACTCCCATAGGGTGGCAAACTGTCTAGATTTTCCTGGAAACTTCCTGGTTCAAACATAGAAAACCTGTGTCCCAGGGAAACTAGGATGCCTTTCACAGGCTTGTACCACAGCTGTGTGATGCTTCCTTTTTTGGATTCTACTTTATTACTTTCTGTAGCTCATAGAGATGCATATGCTTCCTGGAGATGTCTGAGTGTTTCCCTTTTGTATTAATCACTTTCCCATTGTTGAGACAAAATACCTGACACCTGCAACTTAAAGGAAGACAAGTTAATTTTGGGTCATGTTTTCAGAGGGTTCTGTCAATGGTTGGTGGGCCTCAGGGCAGGAATGGCATGGTAGGAGGATGTGATGAAACAAAGATGTTCAATTTATGGCAACTAGGAAGCAGAGAGAAAAGAGAAGAGCTGGGGACAAGAAGAGCCAGGTCACAACACCTGTGAACCACCTTCAACTAGAACCTACCTCTCAAGAGCATATTCAGTCATCAACTCATCAATGGACAGAGTCCCCTCATGATCCAATCACATTCCAAAGCCCCACCACTGAATAGATGAGACATTTTAGATCAAAACCATAGCATTCTTCATCTTCTTACATTAAATCATGACTGATTTACATAAATGAAAAAAATTCAAAGGCAGTTTTGTAATGTAATTTACAGATAAGAAAGAGCTAGTGCCAGCGGGTTTGGGCAGAGATGAGCAGTGGGATGAGAAGGAGTCCTTTCAGAAGGAGACCAAAAATTTGCAGTAAAACTAAAACCTGTGGATTACTCCCCTGATCTGTATTTCTGTAGCAGATCGTGTGGCCAAGGGCAACATGATGTAAAATTCACATGACTCTGTATTTGCATTGTCAGTTTGGATAGGTACCTAACACATTACCCACACGACCCAATTTCTCTTGGGTAAATTACTCATGAAAATATGACTTTTAATTGGCGCTAACTATTATTTTCTTCCAGATGCATTCAAGTGGCACAGAGACACATTTTTTCCTGTGTCTCTGGTTGGACTCCAGAAACACCAGGAAAAGATTTATCTGTTCCCAAGAGAGTGTTTGGAACTATCAAAAGTTGATGACTTTTGTTATGGTCTTTAGTGTGCCCTAAATGAGCTCATCTATCTCCCAGGACCTTATAAATAAAAGTAGCATATCCTGTGACCTTGATGCTGACCTTAGGAGAAACTGCTTGGGTGTGTCCCTTGGGTGATGGGAACATTCATTGCCAAGCAATCAGTTTGGTGATGAATTTCTTGTAATGGAGAGAAAACACTTTCTGTATTTCTAGTCATCTCCTAGACAGTGACTTGAGTTGCTTCTTTTTATTTATTGTCTAGAGACTGCATGTGACAAATTTCAGGTCTTTAGGTTCAAGTAGATTTATTTAACTGTGTCTCCAGATAAAATTTAAAATAGTTCCAGATGAAACTAAAATTAATTAAAGAGCTCCGAGAATGTTGATAATGACATAGGATATAGAAAATTGAGGATAAAAAAGACTACAAAGTGTTTAGACACTGTGCATATTTATTTGAAGTATGTTATAAATAAATGTAATGACATAAACTTGAGCTTCGATTAGTAATGATCAGGAGCTGAAATAATTGTGCATAAACTCATCTGAGCATTACTAATTCAGGACAGTTCTATTTGTATGGAATTATTTGCATTTATATTTTTCCTGAGTTAAAAAAGAGTACCCTGGGGTCTTGCTCAGAGCATGGGGAATTAAACATACAGCACTCATTAACAATCCTGTGAATTGTACAGTCTGCTTGATTCCCTAAACACTTTGCAGAAAGAGGTCTCTCTGCCAGTGTGCTGTATGTAGCAACCACTTCCAGATTGGAAAGCTTTATGGAGTGACACAGTATTGAGAAGCAAGCAGCCATATGGGAGGTCTGTCACCCAAAACATGGCTTTGGAGCTAGACATTTTCTCAGGACAAGCCTGAACAGGGAAGTTTGAGCAGATGAGACGTGATCAGGCATGTGATTAAGCTTAGTATTTTGAATTTTCCTTAAGGGAGTTTTTCACTGCTAATCTAGGTCTCAGAACTCTTGGGCTCAGTGTGAAAATATGGTAGCTGCAGCACGTCACAAAAAGAACCACCTTTGCCATAGAGGCAATGTTATTATAAAAAGGATGGCCTTTGATTTAGACAGATTTGAGTCTCTCTGACCTTAGGATCATTGTTTATCCTTTAAATTTTGATTTCTACTACTGAAAAATGGGTACAAAATTATGACTTGCTTCCTGGATTATGATGAAGAATCTACAACATAAAGAATTACCTAGTGCATAGTCAGCACTCGAGAAATTGTGGCTTTTTTTTTTTTTTAAAAGCTCTTAGACCCCAGAGATCAATCCATTTTAGAAGCAATTTCATTAGAATTTGAAGTTGCTGTAAACCAATGGGCAGATTGCCTGGATTTTGGGTTGAAGGCAATTTAATTCCGGTGTCTCCATTCTGCTTTGTCTAACTCTGCATTCAGGCCATAAAAGGTAAGTTGGCATCAGCAGCCAGCTGTTGCTACCTCCATCTGAATGCCAATGTCCCCTCATCTATTGACATAAGAAGAAAGTAAATAAGATAATGTCCTCAGAATTTTCTTTACACTAAACATGTAATTAGCCACTTACCCATGATGAGTAAAATTTAATTTCAGCTAAGTGAAAAGGAATGCTGATTAGATTTATTTTATTATCTGTTTACTTTCTGGGAAGAGGGCAGCTGGATAAAATCTCTTCTTGAGCTGTATTTTTCACTTCCTGCAGTGCTTACCAATGAAATATGCTAAAACTTGCAGGAACTGCACATACAAATGCAAATAATAATTCTGTCGGCATTTTCTATCCTTTTATTTGTTACAGTGAAGGTTAGCATGAGTGTAGATGCTGTCTGCCTAAATGCAGAGGCAAGAAAGGGTGGGAGGAAGCCTGGGAGACAGGAGAGAAAAAGGTGCACAGGGTCTATCCTGGACAATGCTGGCAACCACTTGGAGGGGCTTCTCTCCTTATGTGCTTCCCTGCCCAATGACTGCTCCCCTTCAGCAGCTCAGTACCCCATTTTTACTCTTGGACTCCTGGCTGCTGAAGTTATTTCTCTCACAGTCCTCATTTCCTAAGGCTCTGTTTCTGAAGGGCCTTGCTCCTACCTGACAGTTGTAAGGAAAAGCAGAATAAATTCCTGTGAAGTTGGTAGAAAATGATACCAGCTTTGTGCGTCTTCTCATAAATGTGCTGTTTTCATAAAGTGGATGCTTTTAAGTGTCAGTGTTTTAACTGTAAAAAATAAATCACAGACGGAAACTTTAGGCAGGATTTCAAATCACACTACAAACTCAGGCCCAAGCTTGCCTTTGTTTGTGGGGGATACCTGTGGGCTCCGTGCTGAAAAAGCGCTTGGATGAATTCAAGGAGGCTAAGGCTGTGTGGAAGGCATCCTCATGGTACAATGTAGAGGAGAATTTTTAAACCATTGTATTCAGACAGTCTCACTCTGGGAGATAATAAACTTCTAACCTTTGCAAATCTGTAAGCAAAGCTGAGAAAGCTCCATAAGGTAAATGTTCTGGAGAGGATTCTACAGGGTTGATGCAGAGAGCCATACCTACTTTACGTAGTCTAGACTGAAGAGATTTAATACACCACAGAGAATTGGTGACATTGGTCAAGGAGGCGATCTGGAGATTAGATTGAAAAATTATCCAATGCCCTTAGCGCTGCAAGGACAAGAGGGAAAGGTGGTGTTTCAGGGCCCAAAGAATACAATCTTTCTGGCCAGTGTTCACCCTGGTGGGGCTGCCCAGAGGGAGCTGGAGCCATGGAAAGAGGGGCTGGAGCCTCAGAGGAAACAGTGTCTCTCTGTCAGCGATCTCCTACTAACTGCAAGACAGCAGGAGAAACACTGTGGACTTTCTTCCTCTTCTCTCTCCCAGTAGCTAGCCATTGCTCTTCATGGGTGCACCCAGCTGCCAGTCTGTTAACTTGGCTCCTGAGCAGTGGGCAGAGG